>JANHGL010000937.1:0-61462 GCA_024611195.1 Ceyx melanurus
GCACGGACAGACGGGGCGGAGCACGGGGGAGAGGGGGGGGAGGGGGGGGAGGGGGGGGGGGGGGGGGGGAGGGGGGGGGGGGGGGGGGGGGGGGGAGGAGGGGAGGGATCATCTTCAATGACCTCTAAAAGTCACTCAAGCCACCAAAGGGAGCCAGGATCAGTGCTGGTGTTAGGCTGCAAATGAGCTTTCACAGTGTGAGTGATGGAAAACAAATTTTAAAAGGATTAAATGAGGGGGAGAAGGGAGAGGCTGGCTCCTTGCAGATGAGGGCACGTTGGTGCAGAGCCCAGCAGGGCAGCCAAGAAGCTGAGCAGCACCTGCTACTGGGGGGCTCTTAACACCCTGGGTATGTTTCCTATGGACTTGGTGCTCCCTGCACAGGATTGCTGCACAGCAAGGGACACACACAGAGCTCACCAAGGGGCTGCAAAACACCCTCTTACTTAGGGATTAGGTAACTGGAGAGGCCAGAGCTGCCTGCAGAGAGAGCTTAAGTGACAGAGCTGCAGGGAGCAAGGACAGAGAGACAGGGACCGAGGCATCAGCAGGGCCAGGATGGAGGAAGGGTGGGCATGCAGTGGGATGAGGTAGCTGCTGGTCGTAGCTGGGAACAGAGGGGCTGCAGGGGAGGAGGGAAGTGCTTGTGGGGCTGTCAGACATGGCTGCACACAAGGAAGCATGTGTGTAGCAGAACAAGGAGAAGGTCTTAGCTCGATCCCAGCTGTAAATTGGGAAGGCTTGGTGCTGGGGGAAGCAAGAGCAGGTAGAGAGAAAGGGAAGGCAAGTCTCTGGCACATGCAGGCCAGCTGGCTCCAGCCCAGGCAACTTTCTTCAGCCTTCCAAAGCCAATTTCCTTGGAAGTGCTCCTAAAGCATGGTGGCTCCCCTGGGGCAGCTCTGGCATTGATCCTATCTGGAATGACCCAGAGCAGCAGCCATCCTGTACACCTGGGGGAAGCAGGGGTAGCCCACCTCACACCCCACAAGCACCAGAAATCCCTGTTACCTGCCCACAGGAGTGCAAACCTGTCCACGCAAGAAGCCATGAACATCCTAGGGTGCAGCAGGAATGAGCAGCTCACAGACAAAGCAAACGCCAAGGAGAATGCACACTCACCGAGGTGTTCTGGCACTGGATGCTGGTGCTGTTGAAGCGCAGGGCAGTGACACGGGTGGTGCTGCCAGGGATGTGGAAGATGCACTCATAATTGCGCTGACCAGACTGTGGTTGAGGCAGGTTCTTGGCCGTCAGAGTGATGGGTTTCACCACGCCCACAGGGATGTAGATCTGGGTGGAGGGCAGGATCTGGGGGCAGTCCTACAAGGGGAACAAGGGGCAATTGATGAGAGGGAAATGCTGCAACAGCCTCTGCCACCATCCCTGTGACCCCCCCACCTTGGCTGGCAGGCTGAGAAAATACCACCCTGAGCGCACATGAGTAAATCCATATGTTCAGCCAACACTAAGCCAGTATCTCATGGCTGCTCTGATCAAAGCTGTGAAGACAGAAATGCAGAGCACAGAGGAATTTGGTGGCAGGGCAATGGGATGTTTTCCACAACTTCGGTTGTTCCAGGCAGGGAGAGGATTCAGCAATGGGACCAGCAACCTAGCACCAAACCAGCAGTATGTGTTTGGGCAAAATGACTGATAAGATGGGCTTTAATGACATCATTGCAGTCAGTAGGTTTCAGAGTTAACACTCATTGGGCTGTGCATTGTCAGGCCACCCTCTCAGTCCTCCTACTTCCCTCACAGCCTCCATCCCCTTTCTTTACAAGTGGACAGAAAAGCCTTTTCCCCCTTTTATACAGCAACATGCTTCTGCAGTGTTGCAGAGAACCTGCTCTGCAGCTAATCTTGCTGCTGCCTCTTCCATGCACTGCCAGCTCCGAGAAGTGTCACTCCAACCAGCATGGCTGCAGGCTGCCAGCAGATAGCCAAGGGATGCTGTTGAGTCCAAGCCAGGGAGGAAGGCAAGGGCAAAGGGCTCGGCGCCACCCTGCCAGCCCCCCATGCTCCCCAGGGAAGGAGCCACTGGGAGGGCAAAGCACTCAACTTTTAATAGCCACAGGCTCCCAGCTGCTCCAAGGGAGCACTGAACCTTGTGTGCAAAGCACAGGGGAGCGGGAGGAAGCAAAAATAAATGAGCTCAGGCAGCAAAACAACTCTGTGGCCCCAGCGGGTTCGACAACAACAGCCTGATGCAATCCCACGCCGGCTCTGCTGAGCCAGGCAGAGGTCTCACACCTACAGCACCAAGTTCTGTAAGCACTGGCTTGAAACAACGTCAAGGGGGAATAATGTGGCTGAAATGAGCTGCTCCCAAAGCAGAAACAGCAGCAGCAGTGCTGGGGGTGGATACAGCTGCCCTGCTGCTCTCACAGTGGCCTCAGCTGCAGCAGAGCTCTCACTCCAAAGCCACCAGCAGCCACATGTGGCCAGTGCTGCCCAGCTGCCTCTTGCTGCCCCACAGCGAGCTGGACTGCCCCCTGGGCAGCACTGGGCTTCATCTCAGCTGGCAGGATTAATCAAACTTTCAAACAGTGCAGAGAAATGAAAAAGTTGCTTCATTTAGCAAATATTGACAGAAACTTGTTTTACTCTTTAAGTTTCTTGTTCTTCACAAGCCTGTATTCCCCAAAAAGTTACATTTTTAAGGGATTAAACTATTAATCCCCCCCAAAAAAAAGTGAAAGCGAAGAGGAAGAGTGCTGCCAGCCCCAGCCCAGAGATGGTAACAGGGTTGGGACAGTCTGAGGACTCTTTCAGACTCACCTTGAGGCTCACAGTGGGGAGATGTTGCCATTTATAATGAGTAGCCCATGCCACTGCAAGGCTGTTGCTCTCCATCGGCTCTAATCTCAGAAGTGCTGACCAAGGGAGAATTCCCTGCCTACCTGATCCCCCTCCACATTGCAGGGGAACCTTATGGGCATCACACACCTTTCACTCAACGAGGATCAGCTCCTGACGCACTCTCCAACAACCTCCACTTCCTCTTTTTTTGGTAGTCATCACTGCTGGCCCAGGTGTGGTAGTGGCTAGTTGCCCCACCTGGGCACATGGGGATGCTCCCATGACCAGTGCCCAGGGGGTGTGGCAGGCACAAGGGTCCCTTTCCCCGCACAGGCAGGCAGGCTCATTTTGCTGACTCACAGTAGCCAAGTCCCCCTGCGACGTCACATGTTCCACATCTGCTGGCAGAAGTGTCTCATCCAGCAAAAATGTCAGCCTGTGCCCAAACAGGAAGCACCTGGTGCTGGTGGGCACCCGGGGTGCCCAGAGGGGTGGGGGTACTGGACAACTCATTTCCCCTATAAGTAATGCAAACTGCTGACAAAACTCACCCCAGCATCGCTCAACATGGCCTTTGGGAGTGCTCTGCACAGCCCACGTAGCTCCCCGTCCTGCCAAAAATGCCACCTCCCCCGACACAGCCCTGGCTCCCTGTAACAGGGAGCTTATGAGTGGATAGGAAAACAGGACCCCAACACACACATACTCCCAAGCATCATGCAACTCCTATTTTCTCTGTTAAAACTACTTTTCTAGCTGGATGAGAACATGGCAAGGGTGTCCGCGATTGCCTGGTAAGGTAAGAGCTTTAGAGTCACTGCAAATGCTGTGGACTGGGTTTCTCTGGCAGCCCCCAGCTCCAGCTGCCAGGCTGTGACATCAGCAGAGATTGGGATGAAGGCAGTCTGGGGCTGGGTTTGACATTGGCTTTGAAATTCCCTCACAAAGTCCTCAGCCATTCCCACTGTTGGGGGAACAAACACAAGCTGAACCTGCTTCAACTAAACCAACACACATAGTCTCTGCAGGCCAGGAGGTTTTCATCCCCCACAACATCTCTGCATCAGCAGGCAGCAGGGACTGTCACAAGAAAGCACCTTTTTGGAATGGGAGACTCCAGTGCCCATCACTGATCACCCCATGGCCACCACTGGGCACCACAAATGCAGAAAAGCAAATACCAGCCTGTGCTGCTCCATCAACCCTTCCCTAGCCCTGTACCCTGGAGCAGGAGACAGAGAAGGGTGATCTCCGGAGCCCAGGCTTCAAAGTCACTGCAGCAGGTGGGCAGGGACATCCTTCCTGGTGCCACAGTTCCCAGGCACATTCATGTGAGGGGTGGTTCCTACCCACACCCCATTCCTGGTGTGCCATCCCCAGAAACCCAGGCAAACAATCCTGTTCATGCCCGGGACAGTGTGATAGGTCATTTTTTGCATTTTCCTACAAAACAGCTGCTTTCCCATCCTGGAAACCGCAGTGAACAACACATGGGAACAAAGAGAGACAGAGTAAAGCACAGCAGTTAACCCATGCCTCAGCCTTTCCTGCTCAGTGCCCACCACACTCCAACCAAAGCAAACAGATCAAATCCTGCTTAAAATAACCCTCCCAGTTAAGACATCCTCCCACAGAGAGGATAGGGCTAGATATCTACCATAAACTTGTTCAGTGGTGCCACAGGCTGGCACCAAGTCTCCCCCACCTGCCACACCACCCTCCTGGGAACCAGGATGGCCAGGAATGGGAATGGGATGTCTCATCCCAGCCTGGACATGCAGCCCACAGCAGTGGCCAGTCTAAGGGTATCTCATCATACCCACCAGGAACTGCTGAAGCCACATGAATGTGCAAACAGGCTGAGCCAGACGCTCCAAACCTCAAGCCAGGCACCACTCCAGGTCTCAGTGTGGCCAAAAGGTCTGCCAGGGACAGCTTGCCCGTTCTGGGGAATGACATAAGTTCCCAAGCAGCTGGTCCATGGGAGAGCCACAAGCGTTCCAAAGATAACAGCCTTGGGGAGTACAGTCAGAAGCTTTTGGATTCACTTGGCACAGCTCTTTTGAGCCCAGTAGCCTCCCCATGCCCTAAGTGAGGGGCACAGACAGGCAAGAGCTCCAGGCTGCAGCAGTCTGGACACCACATGTTGTGTTTGCAGAAGTAATGCCAGGGCTGACTGGAAGTGTGACCTCAAGAGCAGGCTTCTGGGATGCCTGCAACAGGTCAATCCCTTGCTGGATTTCTTCAGGGAGCAAGCTAGGAGACAAAAAGCTTTTTCTAATCTTTTCACACTACCACCTCTAGTGAGGCCATCATGCTAGGCCCATGCCAGACATGCTCAAGCACCCATGAGCATGGTGAAACTCCCCTGCACTTCATGTTTGGAGTAAGGATCACTAGAAGAGGCCAGCATGGGCCTCTGCAGGTACACCACCATCTTCTGCAAACCCTTCCACTCCTGAAGTTCGTGGAGGCTCCAAACTGGGGAGCACCCAAGTAGCTCTCTTTGCAGACTGCAAATTCCAAATGACCCCCCAAATAGACACAGCAGCTCTCCTGAGAGAGGCAACAGGACCAGGCTCTCTGGCTTTCCACAGGGTTGTGATGAGTCACCCTTGGCTGGATACTGAGCAAGGGAGAAGCCATGCAGGACTTAGCTGCAGTACATGAGAAAATGCTCCTCCATCCATCCCATCCCTGGCACAAAAGCAATGGTGGGGCTGGTGGCTGGGCAATGGCTGAGTAGTGGCCTAGCTCTTCCATTCTCTCCTGTGAGAGCTCTTCAAGTGTTCAGAGAGGCAGAGGGGGAGAAAGGACTAAAAAATTAATTGGGGTGTCTAAGCTGCAGAGGGATTCATCTGACTCCATGTGTGCTCTCAGCCCAGCACACAGAAGCAGGGCGAACATGTGGCAGACAACATCCCTGATCTAGCAGGACATCCACTTGTACACAGGACCTCACTGAGAATGAGGACAGACCTCAGAAGACATAAATTATGGGGGATGGAGATTCACTCAAAGATGCTGCTCCTCACAAGGGGGGAGATGCAAAGGCAGGCTTCCTCTTGCTGCCAGCCAGGATGGCAAAAACCCCAGGGGACATCTCTGTAGCCTGCCTTCACACATTGCCTGTGAAGTGGACACAAGCCTCTCTTGTTCATCTCTGCTCCTGGAAACCTGTCCTGGCCCAGGAGGCTGCCAGGATAGAAGCTCTGCTGGAGCTCAGAGACCAAACTTAACCTGCGATGATCTAGGCACACACTTTGTCCAGGACAACATCCATTTGACCTATTCCTGTGAGGCCAGCATATGGCTTTGCTCCCAGCATCAACCATCAGACAGCAGGACCCTTCCCACTAGGCCCCTGCATAGGCAACTGGAAACCCAGAGCCCAGTTCAACCCAAGTCCCCTTCCAGGACAAGGACAGAAGAACTCTCCTTCCCAAAACTCTCCTTTCAGGATCTAAATCAGTTTTTACTGTAGAGCCAGTGATTCCTTGCCAGACTTCCAGACCCAACCCAAGCAACCAGCAATGCCCTGATAGTCTGGGGATGCCAGAACCTGCTGCAAGTGACAGGTTTCCCTAGTTGCTGTGCAGGATGAACCCCCACAAAAGAACGTGTTTCTTAGCAAAGCGTTTGAGAGGAAGAAGGCATGAGGTGCAGCAGAACTGTTTGTTTTATGGATTTCAACCTTCCCCTCTCCGAAAACAAGCTGTTCTGCAATGACAGCTCAAGCTTGCTCCCTTCAAAAACATCAAAGGAAAATGCTTTAGCGTCTCTGCCTTTGTTTTTCCCTTCATTCAGCCTGAAGGGCTCTTTGCTGCGACCAGCTTCCCAAGCAGTCTCTCAGCAGCCACACAGACTTCTCCCCACCAGCACTTCCTACTCCTTCCTCACTGCTCCTCAAGCAGCCCCAACACCCCAGGCAAGGTGGTGGGAGAGGTTTCCAAAGCAGTTTGCCCTCTTCTAAACCTTTCCCCGTAGGGCAGAGGGCCACAACAGGAGAAGTGAGCTGGTTCATGTTGCCTTACCTCTGAGAGCTTGACACGTCCCTCCAGGAAGGAGCAGTCAGCAGCATTGTGGGTGCAGATGTGGCGATACTTGCACCAGTGGCAGGGGAAGGAGCCGTTCACACAGGACAGGCAGCTGCAGAGAGAGAGAAGTGGGCAGTGTTAGGATGGCAGCAAGGCAGGTTCCACTGGAGCCCTTCTCAGGATGCTTCAGCAGGACCGCATCCATAGGTGATTTCATATCTCTGGATGGGAAGAGCCTCCCCTATGTGTGGGGCAAGGGCTGTGCACTAGCAGGCTGGGAGGGGAGATGCCTGTATAGCCCAGACCCCTGAGCTCTGCCCATAGCAGGATGAGAGGAAACAGCCTTTCCAACACCATAGGGTTTGTGCCCCAGCTGGATCAGCCACGATTCCTCTTCTGCTTGGCAAGCTGACCCTGCCTGCCCTGCTCCTGGGTGGGGGCTGAGCGACAGACTTTGGGAGTTTTATTTGGGTTCACTGAAAGGCGATCTTAGCAAGAGGCAGCAGAACAAGGGCTTTGCACCACAGGGGAACAGGGGAGAAAGGGCCAGATTAATGCATGCTCATTGAGAGGAAAATTATAACTGGCGAAAGGTTGGGTCAGATTAACATTTCAGGACTGTAGCGCCTTTCAGCTGCTCACAATAGGTTATGTGTGACCCCCTCCCTCAGCCCCCCTTATCCTCAGGCCTCAGCAGCTGCGCGTGCATGTGCTTCCACCCCCTCCCTCCAGCCCCAGACGCTTCCATCTCTCTCCCCAGTCTCCTGTCTGGGTTCTTTGTGCAGTGGGATCACAGTGCCCACCTCTCTTGGGGGATGTGTTCAGGCTCCTGGGGTACTGGGAGCCCTATGCTCTGCTCTGCAATCCTCTTGGCAAAGAAACCAATCCCAGGGACCTGATGCCTCTCCTCAGCACAGGAAGGGACATACAGAGCCCTCTCCTCACACAACCATTCACACAAGCAGCACACCAACAAGCTGTCCCCTTGCTAAGCCCTCTCCAAAAGCACACCCTCCCATCACCATGAGGCCATCCCTGTTTGCAAGCACAGGAGACCCCCCCAACACCATGAGGCCATCCCAAGCACAGGGGATCCACTGAACCCTCACAACTGCAGAGCAGCTTTCAGGGTCCTCACCCCTGTGCAGATGGAAGGGACTAAGCCCTCCCCCCGTCACTGTCCTATGGCTGCAGTAAGCTCCCACATTAAGACAGCAAGCCTTCCTGGGACAGGTCTGCTCCAAGCATGTCTCATGAAGCCCAAGCTGCCCTTCTGAAAAGGAGGCAGGAGAGTAAGACATAAGGTCAAAGGCAAGAAAAGAATCAGCCTGGCTTTCAAGAAGAAAAAAAAAAAAAAAAAAAGAGTAGCATCTTCATTTTTCTCCCTAGAAGGCACATACCTGCTGCCACTGATCTGAGCATGAACAGGATCTGGTCCAAATTTATATTTAAACAAAGGCAGGATCTTCCCCTGAAGAGAGCTCTGACAAGAGGCAGACAGCCCTGCCCAGCCTGATCCCGCTCCTAAATCTCAACCACCTCTCTGCCTCTTAACTCCCAGGGAATGACTGGGGAAACACACCATTGCTATGCAAGGTGACAAAAAGAAAACCCTCCGGGAGAGGGTGATCCTCAGGTGGCAGGGCCTGGCACGATGAATCCCTCCCCCTCCAGCACACTTGTCACTTTGGAGGTGTGGGGACAATGCAGGAGGGAGCCACTGCAGCGGGCAGTGCAGGGTGTGAGGTGCTAACGCACACCTAGGACTTCGCAGGGCCACCCCTCCCTGCCTGCCCTGGGGTTTCACACACCATTTCATATACAGCAAAAGCTTCCCGGAATCCATGCTCACACACTAAGGAAATATTTAATTAAGCTGCTTGCAAAGGGGGCTGGAAGTCATTTCCATGTTTCGCTCACATTTTCACTTCCAAATGAACAAGCCTTTTAGCTTTACCCACAAATATGCTAATTGAGATGCTCCTTATGCAAATATATGCAATTTTATTTCAGCTGCAGAGATTCAACTTAAAAGCAGAGCCATAGCCTCCTATCTCTGGTTGCTTTGATGGAGGGAGGTGCAGAGGGTGGAGGGAACGGGGGACACAAATAAAGCAAAAGAGCAGCTCCTGCCCTCCTGATAAGGGCCCAAGCAGCGACCAGCGGGCAGGCAAATCCAAGATGTGGAGGCAATAGGCAGGGAAAATATGGGTTAACCCTCAGGGAAATAGAGAAACCACAGAAAGGTCAGTAAAAGAGATGAGCCATGGTCCAAGTAGTCACCAGTCATAAGTCATGTGTCGGGGCATAACCATCAACCCTCCACAAAGGGGAGATTTTGCCTGCTGCCAGGTCTTTCAGGGTGTGCAAAAAGGCTCCCTCATCCCCTCTCCACCACCCTCACGGCACATCAAAGCAGTCAGGTGAAGCACCCAGTGCGGCTCTGCCCCAAACCCGCCGGCTTCTAGAGCTGCAGATCCTCTCTGCTGTTCTTCAGAGCCAAAGCCAAATCTTGGATATTTCAGGACCCATCTCACCTCAGGGTGTCCTTTGCCACTGAACTACTTCAGGTCCCAGTTGGTCTACTGGTCTCCACTTGCCAAGAAACCTAAAGCATCCCATGTTATCTTCACATATAATCCAAGGTGCACGTTACCACTCTTCTACTTCAGCCCTCCCAGTTGCTTCTAACTTAACCAAGCCATTTCTCCAACCCCATCCTCTAAGATGGTTTTAAATTCTTTCTGCCAAGGCTCCACACCTGCCGTAAGGACATTGAACACCACTGTTAGAGCACTCACCGTCACACATCCAGCTCCACAGCACCTCTGAGCATTTAGAGCCCGTCTGGGTCAGCAGCCTCGGGCTGGCCAAAGACTCTGCAAAGGTGGCAAGCAAGTCAACACCCAAGTGCCAGTAACAGCAAAATCCAACTTCCAGTTTTCCTCAGTCCTGCTGGCCTCAGCATGCCTGACCACCCCAGCTCCCTGCAAGGCTGTCCAAAAAGCAGGGTGGGAGTCAGGACTGGTCCCCTGTCTGCAGGTGAGGCTGGACAGTGAGGCTAAGGCCATATCCCCAGTGTGTCCGTGTGTTGCTCCTGTCTGCTCCTGACAGGAGGAGCAGGTTGCTCGGCAGCATGATGCCATCTGTGCCGTCTCTCTCCTTCCCACGGTCAGGCACTCTTCCCTCGTCACTTCTTGCCTAAGAGGCTTTCATCACTCCTGATAATTAGAGGGAGGCTCTCCTTCATGTGTTGAAGTCCCCCTCCCTCCTGAAACGTGCCAGAAGTGCAAGAAGCCCAGCCAGGCAGAAAACTGATGCTGGGGGTGCAGCACAGACATGGACCCACAGCTTCCTCCCCCATCTGCCTCCTCCTCAGCCCTGCCAGGGGGCCAGGTGGAGAAAAAGCCCAGGCTGGACAGGGGGAAGAGGGTCAGACCCACTGCTTTTGCCACACTTGCTTCCTAATGTCCTCATGCAAGAAGAGTGACACCAGCACCAGAGTCACATTCCAGGATCACTCTGTGCAAAGTGCTCCATCTCAAAACAAGTCCAGACCTACTGCTGGACTGCAAACTCTCCCAGAAAAAGCAGGCAGCAGAACAGTTCTGCCCACTTCTGAGTGACCCAGGGGCAAAGCTGGAGCCTTCACACTTGCCCCAACTCACTACATAGCTGAGCCAAGACCTCTCAGTGCTGCAACTCTGCACTTTCATAACCTATCCCAGCAGGAGCTATCAGCACCAGGTCCAGGCTCCTCACTGGCACTCCTTCCTGCGCTCCCAGCCCCAGGTGCGCCACATGCCCAAAGGAGCCCAGAGCTCCTCAGCATGCTGAGTAGGGAAGGTAGAAAACAAAAGCAGCCTCCGCAGGGTTGAGATAAGCCTGAGCAGCAAACACGAGAGGGACAGGGGGTACGAGTGTTACATGCACGCGGACACTGAAGCTCCCCTCCCATAGAGCAGCACATTCCTGCAGGAAGGACACAGGGTGAAGGGCAGGAAGGAGGGACTCGGGTAAGTTGAATAGCACCAAGAGCAGAGCAGGGGCAGTGCATTGAGATGAGAAATGATAAACACAGTGCTGATGTAAACAGCATCTGTGCACCCAGAGTAGAGCCTGCCTGCGAGCCCCCTGACTGCTCTGCAGACCTCCTCTTGGCAGGAGAATGCATCCTTAGTAAATACTCAGCTCTGGCGTAACCTACATCTGGAGCAGCAGCTGTCGGGGGTGAAGGGCTGAACTGCAGTGCTTTGGGTTTTATATCTATCTCTTTGCCCCACGGAGATGGGGAAATCCTGAAGAGTGGCAGAAACAGATTGTCAGAGCCCCCTCACCTCTACACAGACCTAGAGACAGCCCTGCCCTGCCTGACCACTGCCCAGACCCAAAGCCAGGAGAGGGGCAGGGTGAGAGACCAGCTCTTGCCTCTCTCCATCTCTGCCCATCTCAACCTGTTTCTGCCTTTCTTTTCACTCCAGCCTAATGCTTTTCCTTCCTTCAGGGTTTTGCCAAGGACCCTACTCACAGGGTGGGAGCTGAACACATAGACCAGCTTCAGGGTGGTCCCAGGCATCCACCATCACAGTGGCTGGAGGATGACCTGTTTTGTAAGATAATTCACTTGAAGCAACTACAGTTTCCTCTCCTCAGCAAAACATGTCAGGCTGTACCAGCCCTCCTCATTCACAACAAACATGACATAAATCAGGTTATCCCAAGTGGTCTCTGGGACCATCCTACAGTATTTTCCACCTGCCCCAGCCCAGGAATGCACAGGGATCTGTTATCACCTCACAGCTCAGCTATACTAACTCAGATACACTCACTCAACTGCTTGTAGCCATCAGTCCATTTCTTGGAAAAGAAAGCATCTGCAAGCATCTGGAAACAATCAGCACTGGGCCAGTGTAGAAGCAGCCACACCATGTGCAGGCAGCAAGAAAGGCAGCAGTGAGGAGACCAGTGGCACAAGGACTGGCATTGCCCCACAGGTGCCAACAGATGCCTCAGTCACCAGCGTCTGGAAAATTCCTTTTACTTAATAGAGACTTATAGGTAAAACTTGACCTATGGCAGAAAGCCATGAGAAAGTCACATCTTTCCAGCCAGAAGGAGCCAGAGGACCTGCTTGGTATGTCTGCCTCTTGTTTCAGCCTCAGAGAAATTCAGCACGCCACAACCAATGAGACCCAGGTATCACGGCTGTCTCTGCAGTGAGGCACAGCCATGAGACAGGTAGAATTATGACCACCTCCTGGAAAGGAGACAGCATGGACATGCACCGGCACAGGTTTCCAGGCTGCTTGGATTCACTTTCAGCATCAGACCCTCTGACACGTGATTTTTCCCCCTTCACCTGTGCCACCATCTGGATTTTTGCTCCTCATTGCAATGGCTTGTCATGCCAGGGGAGTCTGGTGATGTGCTGGGCACACCAGTGCCCGAAAAAACAGAAGCACTGCAAAACCTACACATAGCATCAAGGGAAGCACCAAAGGCTTTCACCATCTTCCCCATCCCCCTCCACTTGCCAGCACCCTGACAGCAGCCACACTCTCCAAACTTCAATAGGATTTAAAGTGCAGAGTTTCCAGAGGAAAAGCCCAGAGAGCAAACATGGAAATAGTGAGAATACATACTGGTATTCCCTGGAACTGCTTGCTGGCTTTCCAACAGGATTTCCTGCTCACCCACCTCACCATCAAGTGTGGGCTCTGCCAGAAACAGGCAGGGAGCCTGGTGTTATGTCTTTAACTTGAATGGGGGCTCCCCATTCCATTTTCCCACAAAAGCTTTGAAGAGGGAGTTTAATGCTGACAAAGACGACCTCAGCGTCTGCCTGCACACACACTGGACACAGGCTGAGTCATCACTAAGCAGCCTTTAAATGTCTGCGCTTTTTCAGTGTCCCATAGGAAACCCCCGAGGGAACCCACCCCTACCCTTGCCATAGGGATTTCCATCCTGTCTTCCACTGCGGAAACCAGAACGTGTTCCCAGGAGCTGCAGAAAACCTGTGTGGGCAGCCCTGCTCCCACACCATGGGCTAGCAGTGACCCTCAGCCACCCACATTTCCCTTTTCAAGGGACCCATTTTTCTGCTTCAACCTTCAGCTTTCCACTCCCCTATTCAATGCATCTCTTGCAGCTCAGTCAGAAGCATCCCCTGCCTGATGGACAAAGCTTCAGAAGCAAAATGCTCAGATGTCACTGCCTGGACATCCTTGCCCGAGCCCCATGGGAGCTCCGAGACTGACTGCTGGAGCGTGGTACACCAAGCCGGCACCTCCAGAGGCTTGCTAGGTGACCCTGTTGGAGCAAGGACTAGAGCCCAGAGAGGGTGCAAGTCTGGGACCAGGGTTGCCAGGAACTGTGCATGGAGAAATGCCCCAGAAACCAGTGATGCTGGTCTGTGATGGAGACAGTCTGCTTGCACTGGATGACACTATAAAGCACTGCAATAACAGGCAGGACAGCAACTGGGCTCTACCTGGAAGGTACCCCTCAGCTTGGACCACCACGAGCCAAACACACAGGCAGCACAACCTCCTCTGTACTTCTCCTTCCCTGTAGCAGAAGGGATTAGACATATCTTCCCTTCTGCAACCCCTCCCTGGACCAGTCTGGTCCAGCAACCCTTGAAAAAGCACAGGGAGAAGAGTTTTGCAAGGCAGAGAGAAATAACAGGGCCAGGATTCTCACACTGTGGCAGGATCAGCCCCACAACCTGCAAAAGGGCTTTAGCTGCGAGTTTTGCTGATGCCCTTCCAGATGTCTGCTGAAAATAAGAAGGGTCAGACTCTCCCAAGTGTACACAGTGGAGCTCCACTGGCTTCCTGGGAGCTACCCCAGCTGACACCAGCTAAGAGCTGCCTTATAATCCTCCCATCTCTCCACACCATCTAAAAAACCTCACCTAAACATTTTTGTTCTCAGCTGAGAAATGATCCGACATGTAGGCCTCTGGCTTCCAACTAAGCAAAGCCACCCAAATATAAAAAGAAAATGTAATGCACAGTGATCAGAGATGTCCACAGGAAAAACATTAGCCTCGTGGAAAAGTATATTGTTCCTAATACAGAATTTATCAGGCTGACGTATAGATTTTCTTCCACAAAATATGAAACCTGGATCTGAAAGGCTATTAACTTTGAAGAGATCCATTAAAGATGTTTGTCTGCAAATGGTATTTAGAAGTATTGCATCATCCTAGGTATTGTCATGCTCTTTGGCTATGACTTGACTGCAGGTCACATAGTTAAAACTGCTTCCAAACCCTAAAATTCTTGATGTAAAGAAAATAATAATAACATTCGCCAGCCTAGAACATGGACTTTTCTACCAGCTCCAACCGGAGCCCATAAATATTAATGCATCCATAATTAGCCTTTTTAAATAATGCATCCAAAATTAAACATCAACACAGTAATAAATCAGTCAGAGCTCTTTGTTGTAGGTTTGTTGGGTGGGGGGGAGGTGTTGGGGTTTTTCTTCCCCCTCCCATGTCAGGCACATAAAATGCCAATTCCCTCGCCACCTCTTCCTGCTGGACCAAAAACTGAAGCCCAATTAGACCGAATCTGACGCCATTTGTACTTAAAAGTCTTCTTTCTTTCATTTAGAAAAATAAAAGTCACATCTGCTTTTTGATTTGCAAAATAGTGACACGCATTCAGCCTGAGCCAAAGCTGAGTTAATGTTATTGAAACCACACGACGTGAAGGGAGACAAAGCTCATCTCAGGAGTCAAGGTGAGGGAGAAAGTCAAGTTTGCAAAGTCTCTCCCCCCTCTGCCAGCACAGTGCCCCCGGGAGATGAGAGCAGGCAGGGCAGAAATACCTGCGATGCACAAGGTCTGCAGGGACTCTCCTCTGATGCATCCCCCTCAGAGCTCACTGCAGGTACCAGAGTGCTCATATCTCACCTGCCCTTCCCTCATGAAAGTGGAAAATCCGAACTGGCTTTGGAGGAGCAGCCTGCAGCAGAGCACCCCAAGCCAGGCTAGACACTTTGCAAAGAGCCGTCCAGAGAGATCACTCTGCGTTTGCTTATCTATAATTACTGATCAGCCGGAGTGATACCATGCATGGGAGGTTCCTGGCAGGGTAATGGAATCGCTTGCATTCTTGAGCTCCAAATTCTTTGCCCAAACACACCCCAGCATCTCAACCAACATTCCCACAGCAGTCATCTCCCCACTGTTCAAGCACACTGTCTGCAGCTCCTATCAAGAGCTTGCTCTTAGAGGCTTTAGACACTCTGCTTAGACAGCACATCAATAATCCACACCTCCTCTATTTTATCACATGCATATCTCAAACTGCCTAAAACCCATATGTGGAGTACATTTCACGGCAGCCTGACAAGAAATCAAATTCACAACTACTTCCAGTTAGGAAATTCCTGGGTAAATGCCCCAGGATACACAGCATGTTCCATCCCATGATGCTGTAACTTTCCAGCTTTCTCTCCAGTAAGCCTGGGAAACAGGTATGCAGGAAAATACAAGCTTCTCCTTTTGCATCGCCAAGTCACTCCTATTAACTGTTTCCAGGAATAACAAGAAGCTTGGCATTTTCAGTCACATGGATTGCTACAGTCTGCAATGCAGTAAACTCACTGCTTCTTCCAAAGCTTTGCCAAACCCAAAGCCCTGTTTTTAACTGAGGTTCTGATTGATGCTACACATTCCCACATGCCCAAACCAACTGTGGGTGCTCTGGTCACCATCTCAGTTTACAAGAGCAAAAGGAGGATGTTTCTCACTGCAAACACCACTACACTCGACTGCCCTTTCCTCTTGCAACATCAGCATCTACAAAGCTGAGATCTCTCTCCCTCCCAGTCTCGCCCTGGCCCACCAATCTGTTCCCAGAACACACTCATGAAGCCCAGGCCACTTACGACTGATGAACACTGCAGTTGTAGAAAACAAAATCCACATAGGCAAACTTCTTCCCCGTCTCCTTGGATTTCAGGTAGAGCTTCACCACTCGCTTGTCCCCTAGGAGAGACACAGGCAGAAAAAGTAATCAGAAAGGATACAGTGCATGGGCCAGCATTCAGCCCAAGACTTGCAATAGTCTGGAGAGAGCTGGACATCATCACTCAGCCCAGTTAACTAAGAAAATCTCCCAAATCTGGCAATAAAAAGCTTTTAACCACCCCAATTCAGACAAAAAACTGTCCAACAGAAACAAAGTACAGCTCTGAGCCTACAGCTAACAACAACCTGCTGGCATGAAGGCAGGTGCCTTGGGTTGTACTAGTAGTACTTAAGGTGAGATTAACAGCTCCAGGGTCAGAATGACCTAGCGCCCATGGCCACCTACAGCACATCTTCCCAGGAATGGTCCATAGCTGGGAATGAGGCCAGGGCACCCAGGACTGGTGGACAGACCACTACAGTGTCAACAAGCAGCTCTGCCCATGGCTTGGAGTAGACCTAGGACTAGTTGCCCATAAGCAGAAGTATCTTCCTCCTCCTCCACCTTGAGAACCCAACACAGGTCCTACTCAGGAGCTGGGCATTGAAGTCACTGGAGGATTATTCTCCTCCACATCTGCCTGTGGGGCAACAAGTGGGACATGCTTTGACTCAAGCTTTCTTCCCACCCCAGAGCACTAGCTCACCACGGCCCCTGGTGATGGGGATGACGTCCTTGGCAGAAGGAGAACTACAGTAGATCTTCCCATCTTCAATGCGGCTCTCAGACTCAGTGAAGTCTTCAAAGGAGCAGTTGACTCCTGCTGAGAGGTCTGGGACATTCCAGGCCTCCAGGACCAGCTAGGGACAAGAGGCAAGAGCATCAATATAGAAAACTAACAAAGATGACTCCTCTGTGTCTGCCAGGTGTAAGACCAGCCAACAAAAAAGACCACAGGTGCAATTCCTCCTCTGCCACCCACACCTGGAGAGGAGACCAGCTCTGGGCTTTCACAAGGAAGCCCCATTCATGGATTGGTGGCTTCTGGTCTCTTCTACCTAGTAACTAGCAACTAGTGATAGCATGAGAGGCAATGGGCTTAAATTACACTGGAGAGGTTTAGATTAGACATAGAAAAAGTTTCCTACTGAAAGAGCCATTCAGCATTGGAAGAGACTACCCAGTGAGGTGATGGTGACTCTCCCTGGAGGTGTTAAAAAAAACTAAACTAATAGACATGGAACTTCAGGACATGGTTTAGTGGTCATGACAATGTTAGGTAGACTTGATGATCTTAGAGGTCTATTCCAACCTTAATGATTCTGTGACCTCCCTCCTTCGTGCAAGGAGCACAAATGGGTTAAATGACAGAATGAGTCACAGTCTCCCATCCTCTACACTCACCATACCACAAGCCATTATGCCTCACCTCTCCAAAGAGACCATGCACAGCATCAGGGCTGAAGAGTGTTTCATGGAAAAGCACCCATTCCAGCAGAACGGAGAAGAGGAATCCACCTCTCCCTTTGCAAATTCACTCCCAGGGTCAGCAGTTCTCACTTTACAAAATGCTTGCCTTATTTCTAATTTGAATTTTTCACAGCTTCCAGCCATTAGTTCTTGTTATGCCTTTCCTTGATAGATTAAAAAGCCCTTTAGTCCCTGATATTTGCTCCTTGTAAAAGCACTTATACTCTGTAATCAAGTCACCTCTTAATCTTCTTTTTGATAAGCTAAGCAGATTGAGCTTTGGAAGTCTCTCACTGCAAGGCATTTTCTCCAGTCTTCAACTCATTTACATGATGTTTATGGGAGGTTTTCAGCCTCTCCCTTCAAAAGCTGGACTACAACCCAAGCACAGCATCCCCATGTTGACCACTGCAGACCTCCACACAGCACACTGCCATCAGTCAAGGAGATAACCACCCAGCACCTGGCTTCACCCAAGGAGCATTGAGAGCTCTGTGGCGAGGGCTCACCCCCAGCACCCCAGGGCTCAGCTCAGGCACTCGCCTCAGGACACCAGCTGAATGTCTGCCTTCTCCCTCCTTATCTAACTTCAGACTTGGTGATTCCAAACTCTTAACTTCTCTGCTAAACCAGCCCCGCTCAAACTCAACTTCTCTGAAGGAAATCTCACTCCACACTATCCCTTCAGACCCAGCAGGTCCCATCTGCAGCCATCTTGCATTTATCTCCACATTACCAATTAACATTAGCCCCTCCAGAAACATTTTCCAAACCGTTTCTATTTGGTGACAATTCCCTCCTGATGAGGGCTTTCTATGATCAGTCACGAAGCCAGTTCCTAATCCACTTAACACATGCTTTATCAATATTGTATAATACCAATTTTTAATCAAAATGTTGTGTTGTACCAGTCAAATGCCTTGTAGAAGCCGAAAAAAATCACATCCGCCCAGTCTCTCTCCTAATTCAAGTCATCATTTCATCTAAGAACAAAACGTAGTTTCTTTAACACAAAACCACACCAACTGGCATTAATTATATTTTAATCTTTAAATCTTTATTGGTTGATACTACACCAGGTTTTTTTCCTTTAGTTGATGTAAACCCAACATCAAACTAAAGCAGTCTCTGACCATTTAGTCCTTTTCTGCATCTGGGGAAAAAGAATGAGCACCTTTTCTGTTTCCAGGTCTTTTCTTAACATTCACTTATTTATTACAAAGTCCTATTACTACAAATATACACAGGCCACAGAACTCTTTGACCAACTCTTTTAGGACTCCTGAGTGTCATATAGCCAGACATGGCAGTTTTAAAAACTTTATTGCTAGTATATGCTGTTTCATATTCCCCTCATGGTGCTAATGGCCTGGAAAATACTTTGGGGAAGTCCATCATCCTTTCTGTCTGGATACAGAGAGCAGCAAGTTGTGTACCGAGGTCTCATCCCAAAATATCTACTGCAGGCCAGGGTCAGAGACAGGCTATTGAGCTAGATAGATTGCTGGCCTGCTAATGGCATCTCTGATGTTGGTGTTTGTATTACAGAGAAATATTTACAGCTGTTATGTCTTTCCTGAATAATCATCAACTGGTTTATTATCTCCATCAACAGGCCAGCCCTTATCAATGACTTGCACTTTGCTATGTTTGATTTGTCTCAGACCTCTCTTCTCCTTTCTCCCATTTGTCATACACACATTAGTTACTCTTAATTGCCACCTCCCCAGCCATTGCCTTCAGAGGGTCAGAAGTTGGCCAGGGCTGGCAGAGAGGGGGACAGACCATGAGCAGCAAAGGTGTCTTACCGGGACCTCCGACATGGTGACCGAGATGTTCTTTGGCTGAACGGTGAGCTGGACACACTGCCGCAGGTCAGAGGCGAAGCGCTGGGGCTCGTCTGCCCGCTCGCATCGGTCCTTACGTGAGCATCTGGAGGGAGGTGAAACCACCATGGTGAGGAAGAGAGTCCCCCAGGGTCTAGGGTGGCTAGGTGGCTTTGGGCTGACAGCATGGCAGGCAGACTCTCTGGCATGGAGGTGCCTGAATGGTGGGTGCCTTGGGTGCCTGAGGCCTCTACAGGAGCTCTGCTTTCCCCTGCTGCCAGCAAAGGGAACTTCTGGAGGTCTTTTATATTCCACTTTCCTTACTGGCACAAAGATGATGAAGCCAGGAGCCCATGGGCAGGATTAGAGGGCTCTGTCAGCAGTTGCACCGCACACTGCATGCTTGTGAGCACTGCCCAGGTGTCATAGAAAGGAATGACAGATGCCTTGGACCACTGCATCCTCACCTGGTTCAGGGCTGAAGTCCATGAGACACATCCCCAAGGTGATCAGCAGTGGGGATGGACAGTTTGCACACCATGGTTTGTTGGTGTAGCCCTGGGGCCAAGCCTGAGGTACTTACATGTTGTGGAGGACACACCAGCCACAGTGGGGGTCCCGGGAGCCCAGGCACATCTCGCAACTCTCGTACTGCTCGCAGCTTTCCACTGGCACCCGCGTCACCTGTGGGGAACAGACAGGGAGTGAGGGGAGATGGGCTGCATGTTCCCCATTGTGTCCATGTCTAGAAACTGCCAGAGGCAGGACTTCGTCTGGCCCTCAGCTCCTGCCCCAGTAGAGGCAGGGGTGGGAGCAGGCTGAGCCCCCACCATCACCCACTCTTCTCGCAGGCAGCACATTTTCAGGAAACACTTCACCCCAGGAGGCTTTTACTCCAACCAATCCCCTTCTCCCCTTGCATCTTTGCAGGGCAGCAGGAGCAGGCTGAGCCAGCTCCTGGCACTGGCCAGGCACCCTGTGGATGATGCAGCCCTGCTCCAAAAGGGTTACCAGTTCTTTATTAATTGCTTCTCCAGATTTGATTAAAATCCCCTCATTCTCTGAGCCCTTCGAGCTCTGTTACAACTGTTCATTTAATTACTTTCCACCAGCACTCTGATAACACTGAGCTGTAGTAGGGAAGAGAGAGGGTTTTCTTAAGAAGAGGGGAGGAGAAGAAGGAGGGAGGGTGGGGCACAGGGTGCAAGGAGCCGCAAGGAGCCAGCAGCACCAAGCAGCTGCCTGTGCCTGTCATGTTTGTGCCTCAGTTTCCCCACGGCTGACATGGGGCGGGACTGATTCATTAATTAAAATTTTCAAAGCTCTCTACCAAGGTTTCCTCCCTCCTTCCAGCCCAGCAGGCTCACCATGATGTAGGCTCACCACGATGCCTACAGGGCTGGGGTAAGGCTGGCCAGCCAGTACCCTTCAGTTTGCATACTGATGAGGATACCTTAGCATTTCCATTTGTTTGTCCCTGTCACAGCTTCAGGCAGTGGCAAGGGGGTCAGCAGCGGGTGTTCCCCCACCCAGGAAGACCCCACGCAGGCGCATGCCAACTCCCAGCAACCGTGGTGACCCTTGGGGGAGATGGCCAGTCCAGGTCAGCATAACCATCCCCCCAGCATCTGCACCTCCAACATCTCTCCACAGAGGGGATGCTTAGCCGAACCAGGCCTGGGACAGAAACACAGCCAGGGAGAGCTACGCGAGGGAGCACAAATGCAGTCTCTGCTGCACCTGGAAAGTTGCAGGTTTCCTGCAGCAGAGAAGAAACCAGAGACAGGCACTGGGAGAAGAGAAAGGGCTCTGCTGTCCCCATGGGGCTGTCTAAACAAACCCATGGTCCTACTCCAGCATCCTTCCCCCTCCCAAGCCCCTGGGCTGGTGTCCAGGAGACCTTCAGGCTCCAAGCTCCGCTGCAGTCCCACTCACACACACCGCTGCTGGGCAAAAGAGGGGAGATGATGTGACACACAGGCACACCATATCCCAGCACAACAAAGCAAGCGTCCTCACTGACAACGGATCCAAAAGATGCTGACACTGCTGTATGAACCTGTTTCACCCACTCCAGTGCAGCCCATGGATGGATGAACTCGCACCAGCAAGCTCTCCTATGGGTTGGGGATCATACAAACACACAGAAAGCCAAGCCAAACTTCCTATCATGAGCCCCGAACACGCTGCCAGGATGGGCAGCACCGGATCCAGATCTGGTCTGTACCTCTGCTTGGCTCAGCATGAGCAGCGGCAGGGACAGAGGGTTGCATATCAGTACCTGGGGGTACACCAGCCCCATGACCTCTCTCCCCAAGGTGCAAAAGCAGCTACCTCAGGAAAAAAAGTAATTTGGAGCAAAGAGCTTATGCTAACCTGCAAAACCCCTGCCTGGGAGGAGATGACCAGAACAAGGACATTTATGGCCAGCCCCTCAAAGCAAGGAAGGGTCAGTAAGCCTCCAGTCCCCAGGGACCATGAGGATTTCAAGCAGCTGCTGCTAGCAATTAATGCCTGAGGGAGGACAGAAGCAGCAGGGCCACAGATGCAGTGCCTCAGGTCAGTGTTTTTGCAGACAGGAGCAGGGAGGAGCTGCCTCTGTGCCCTAGGACGGGAGTACCCAGGCAGCCCCGACCCCAGGAAGCAAAGGGCAAACCCTGTGGAACTGCTGTCCAAAAGGTTTCCCAGCACAAGGGACTGCAGGCTGGGAGAACAATAGGGGCTGGCAAGTCAGGAGAGCAGAGCAGCTGCTGTCCCCTCTCCTTACCTGTTTCTCAGTCATGGCGTAGATGTGCTGACGGTCAGGACTCAGCACCAGGTCTCGCAGGATGGAGCTGCCCTCGTGGGCCACAACGTTCTCATACTGCAGTGCTGGGTGCTTCCTCTCAGCTGGCAAGTCCACCAGGATCTGTAGGGAGAGCAAGGAGAGGTAAGCATGATCCCACATGTGGCTCAGCTCCCAGACAGGGAGTAGGACAGAGAATGTGCCCCATGAGGGATGCCACCCCTCCATCCCACATCAGCATGGCCACACTACGTCCACTGCAGCACAGCAAAGCAACAGCCGCTCTGCTAACTTCCCAACCCTTTCCAGAAGGCCAAACTGCAATGGTTTCTTTCCTTTTTTGCATTTGTCTGGTGTGTTTGCACCATGTTTATGCTGATGGTGTTCATCTCTCTCCAGCGAGGGAAGCCACATCGATGTTCTCATGTTGCATCCTGCTATATGCTGTGTTGTGTCCTGCACTGCCACTCAACCCCAAAGACCCTCTAACTTGCAGCATAGCCCAGACGAGCCCCCAGCTTACGGCAAACCCCATCTTGTCACAATGGTACTGAAAGCAGGTTGCACACATCACGCCAAGCCCTGACCGGGCAGGATGCTGCAGTGCATACAGGCAAGGCTCCTCTCTCCCCATCCATCAGAGGAAATGCTCGGGCTTGTGACCAGAGAAGTCAAGAGGGTTTCAAGGAAGTTGAGGGTCAACAGAGGTTCAGAAAGTGCTTTTGTTCCCTGAGCAGGAACATGGCAAAGGTTTTATTCCCCTTACAGCTCACAATTACATTAAAGCTTTTCCTAAGTACACTGATTTCTGGCTGTACCAGCGATAACCACGTCAGGAGGCACCATGGGGCTGGAGGCAAGCACTGAGCAGGAGCTAAACTTGGCTGTGCTACTTGCTGCAACCTGATTGCCACCTCTGTGAGCTAGAGACACTTCCCACTACTGCCACTGCTTACAGTACCCCCAGATTCAAGCTGTCCTCTGGCACCAGACACCCTCAGGGAGACAGTGATAGAGAAATGGCTCACTGGGTCTGATCTGCTCCCACGGGATGGAATGGGATGGGTGACACGCCAGCAGCACATTCTGCAAAAACCTTGTCAGCAGCTGGACAAGCAGCATGCCCAGCAAGATAGCACAGACACTGCCAGGCATCAGCTCCATGCTGCTGTTTGCACATGCAGGGGTCCAGTCTGTCCCTCAACCCCCATCCACAGGACCCAGGATCCCCCCCAATCAATGCACAGGGCAAAATCCATCAATCTGAAGTGCCCTCAGAATGAATCCCACAGCCCTGACCTGACCATCACAGCCACTCCCCCATAGTCAGGCACAGCCATAGTCAAGCCCTTGTGCCCTCTCATAGCAGCCACCCCAGCATCCCGGCCACCTCGTCCCCCTCCTGCAATAAATCACCGCTGGCATTTGCACAGTTCCCAATCAGGAGGATACGGGGCCAGGAAAGCAGGATCCCGGTGCGCAGCTGATTAGCATGGAAATGTATGCAGCTCACAAACAAACTGGGGCCCGTTTAATTAGAGCGGCGCCTTTGATTCACTGCCAGCCTCCTGCATGCACCAGCCCTGGATTATTTTTAGGCAGTTTTACAAAACAAATGTATTTAATTAAGAAAGAGACCCCTAAGCAACCAGAGAGACACAAGCCCTGCACAGCAGTGAGCAAAGGCGCTGCCCTCTCCACAGGGAACAGGGTAACCAGGCTGGTGGAGCCAGGCTAACTCTTGGGGCCCACAGCACCGCCAGAAACCTCCTGTACATCCTGCCACGAGACTGAAGAGCATTAGCCAGAGCCCCAGCTGGTACTGGTACCCACCCACCATCCCAGAATCCATGGCCAGAATCCTGTACAGACTCTGCTTCACTTCACCCCCTCACCTTAGGTACTGCTCTGCTCCAGAGAACCCAGAGATGCTGAAAGCTCTTTCTAAAGCCTCTGTCTGTCTTTTACTTGCAGGGGAGGTCTTTCTGCTCAGGGCCACATTTGCTCCAACTCCAAGTATCAGAGGAGGTCAAGCACCAAATACCTGTAGTACAGGGTCACACAGCACCCCCTGCTATATGGTACCCTGTGCTCAGTGGTACTCAGCATCACCCCCAGAGCCCAACCCTGCCTCCCCACATTCCCTCACAGGTCACTCCCCTCCTGGCTCTCAGCTTCTCCCCTAGAAAGTCCTGTCCAAGCCACCTCTCCTTAGGAGGTTAATGGGGAGCATCCCCCCTCCCCAGCAAGGCAGCTCCCTCCCTGCTATGGCAATGTAACAAACACACCTTTCCAACCCTTTTATGGGCCACAGTTGCAGCACAGAAGAATCGATTCAGTTCTACCCTGGTTCTAAAATAGATCTACGGCTGGATGCTGCGCTGGCAGTAATTTTTAACTAGAAGGGTAATTTCCCCATTACATTATTCCACTGCACGGTGCTGGGAAAGAGATGTATTTAAAAAAACAACAACAACAACAAAAACCAAACAACCCAACAACAAACAAACAACAAAAACACCAGACATGAAGTAATTCCCCTTAATTTGAGGCTCCAGAAAGAACCTACAATACTCCCAGTAGTTAAACGAGGCTGAGTAGTTAATCCAGCCTGCAACACATCAGGGTGCTCTGGAAGGGTCATGGGGACACCCCAAGCATGTACATAAGGGAACTCTTCTCTCTGGCACCTCTCCTCCTTCCAAGGACAGTCTACAAGCAGTTCTGGGATTTAGGAAAATGAAATTCGTAAGACCTGGCATCTGAACTGTTTTCTCGTTGTCCCAACAGGCAAGGCATGGAGGGAGTTTTTGAGTTAAGTTTGTGGCAGGCAAACTCAGGCTGCTGCTCCTTCACGTCACAAGGAGATCACCAGCAGATAGACCCCAATGTCATCCCCTGCCAGGAGGATCCAACGGCAAACAATGCCCACTGCCATAGAGGCAGAAGTGGGATTAGCCCAACGGGAACCTACCTATCCTGGCTGGTGAGAAGGGGATGAGCTGTTTGGACCATAACACAGAATAGTGGTGCCTGGGATGCACAAGGTGCCTCCCATCTCTTCTGCACCCCAGCAGGGAACACTTCCCCCTCACTCCCCACATCTGCAGGGTACCTGGGGGCAGGGGAAGAGGATGTGGTTTAATCAGAGAAGCCCCCCTTGGAAACATGCTCCTTCCTGCCCACCCTGCCTGCCTTCCCACCCGAGGGAAAAGACATTTACTGTAAATAAATAAATAAATAAACCTATTAACCTTTCTCCTCATCCTGACGCTGATATAATTACTCAATACTAATAATTACTCACACTAATTTCTCACTCAGGATTCCTGCTCTCACTCTTGCCTGCCTCAGGCTGGCTTCAGGCAGCAGCTTGACAGCATTGCCTCCTTCAAGAAACTGGTGGGAGCACTGGGGGATGGATGGACCCCAGGGCCATGCCAAGGTGGAGGAGCAGGCATGGGGGTCAGCTTGTTGGGCTGCTGCCTCAAGTAAATGGAGGAGACTATAGGCAAGAAATTACTAGCTACCCACTTGGGTGAATCATCTCAAAGCAAGCCCAGAGGCTGCTCTGACAGAAATCCATGGGCATGCCGTCCCCACTCAAGTGAGGAGCTCACCCAGCATAACTTCACTCTGAAGAGGGAAGGGCTTAAGACTTGGTCCCCCAGAATCTGCATGGGCTGGTGGAAGCAGCACAGGGCCAGGAGATGCAAAGGCATCTCACCAACAGGCTCCTTGACTCCCAGGCCTGCCATGGAGAACCCCAGCAAACGAATGATGAGGGAAATAACATCACTCAGTGGTTCAACTCCCAGGCACACTGGGCCACATGGCATGCTCTGGATGGGAGGAGGCAAAGTCTTCCCTCAGGAGACCCAGAGAGGATTCCTAGGGGTAGTCTTGTCTTGCATCGAGAAGGGAGTTGCCATACCACACAGGTTTTGGAAGAGGAAAGCACATCACCCCGAAGTATGTGATGGTGAAGGGTCACAGCTGGACAACAGCATCAGCCAGTCCTGATGTTGCCTTAAACCTGATGCTCCCTCCATATCTCAACTCTCCTTTACAAACCATGATGCTGGAGCAATCCAGAAGCTTCTGCAGAATCCAGGCCCCACCACTGCCAGTGTTAGTGACCTGAGGATATGTACAAGACAAGGCTGGGACCTGAAAACCACAGGAAAGGCAAAGGAAGCAAAGGAAGGGCAGAGACAACACATAAAAGGAAAGATGGCTCCTTCCATTGCAGCACAGTTTTCCCCGGACCAAATTCCCTCCAAGCTTGTCCAGGTGAGGAGGCATCTCCCCACTGCTGTAAATGCTGCCTCACTGATACTCACCAAAACCTCCCAATGCCATTATGGCCACCAGCAATGGCCACAAGGTGGATAGGAGCATCTCCCCAGGACTGCCTTTTGGAAAGACAAGCAATGAGAGGAATGAAGGCAGCAGCCGTGACCTGGCAGCCACTGAGTACTGGCAGCAGGTCCAGAGGAGGATGGCTGCAGAGGACAGGGCCAGGGACACCAGGCGGAGAGGGAGGAAGCACAGCCGGAGAGGGAAGGCAGCTGCAGACATGCCAAGGATGCTTTCAGATTTAAAACACACTGGCAGGAGTCTGGCTGGGGTCATGGGGTGCTGGAGTGGGCCACTGGCTCCCTGTGGGACCAAAAATATGTGCCTGGGGGCACATGCAGAGGGTCCCCAAGAGACCTGGTCTCACTGCAGGGGACAACACCCAAGCCTACCATTGGGAAGATGGGGCTCTTCACCACCACACAGCCAGCCCCCCCAGCAAGGCTCTCCCTCCTCTGCCCTCTGTCTCCTCACCTTGCAGGCTCCCAAGCCCCCATCCTGGGTCCCAAACAGTCCCCTGCAGACCCCTCCTCCGGGCAGGAAAAGTGCTCAGCCAGGCTTTGTACTCTTATCTGTGCAGGGCTGTGATTAATTCGCAGCGGCTGGCAGCAGCTACAAGAGGAGGGCGCTTTTGCCCGTCTGCCTCACTTCAAAGGCAGGGACTTATCTGCCTGAAACACTCCACAGCCTTTTCACGGGGACCCTTTCCAGTTCCACAGGGCTTGCACGGACTGAAGGGAGATGTGAAAGAAAGGCTTATTTACGGGAGTGCATTTCAAAGCCTCCCTGCTTCTCTCTTAGCACTCGCTGGGGGAAGCGGAAAGTCCCCCAGCCCCAGGGATGTCCATCAGGGACAGACACAGTGAGGGGGTGGGGGGACAACAAGATGAAGCTGCAAGGAGAAGATAGGCGACTGAGGTCCTGGTCCCACCTTCATCCATGTCCTGGTCCCCTCCTGCCAATGAGCAGCTCCATGGCACATCCCTGACTCGGGAGAAGGAAAAATTTTTCACATGTTCAGAGGGCAGAGCTCAGCCCCAGGACCAAAACCTTCTCCTCCCCATACCACTGGTGCTCACAGATGAGGCACCACCAAAGCGCTGGGCTCCTGCACCCAAACCAGCAGGTGTGCACCACACCCCTCTGCAGGAGTGGGGCCATGCTAATACCCCCATCATTCTGCTTTGATTTTTTGGCAGCAATCACCCAAAGGGCAGAGGAAAGAGCAAATAAAACCAGGAGAGGAGTGGGTCCCAGCAGGTCTGACACCCCAAACCACAGGGTCACCTCCCAGAGGCAATAGAGGACCTGTGCAGCCCAGACAGTCTGGGAAGGAGGCAACAGCTGCCAGGTAGTGTCACACAACACCCTGCTGACAAGCCTACAGCCGGAAAGGGAGTATCCCATATCCAGCTGGAGGGGCTGGTGGGGGAGAGGGACCCCCTGGGGTGCCAGCCTGCAGGGCCCCTCCTAGCACATGGCCTGGGCTCACCCTGAGGCAACAGGCAACATGGGCAGGGACACCGGCTGCCCTTCCACATGCTTCCCCTTGCCAGCCATTCCCCAGGACCAGAAGTGCCAGCAGCTGCCGCCCACATGCCCCTCTCTGGTTTCCAAAGGAGATTGAGAGGTTTAAAATGAGGTTTCCAGATCAGCTGCTCCTGACACACTCCTCTTCCTCTCACCCCAGGAAGGTGGAGGGGCTGCCCAGAAAAATGCAGGGCCAGCAGCATCTGTGGGGCCACGTTATCTGATCCAGGGGACACAGTCGAAGTGGGTGGTGGGGCTGGGTACTGATGGAGAGGGGGGCACCAGTATACTGGGGGACAAGAGTGGGAAGGAGGCGGGGGTGACAAAGTGGTGGTCCCTACTCTATTGCAGGTTACCTAATTTTGACATACAGTGTGATAAGGATTAGCCTCTGATTTTGCTCAGGTGTCAAGAAAACCTCCAGCAGGAAAGCCTTGACCATGCTTTACTGGGCTCGCCCACCCTACAGCTGCTCTGTGCTGGGGGTCACCCAACCAGAGAAGTAGGTGCAGCTGTCAGCAGGGGCACAGGCAGCGCTTTGGGGATACATCTCCCAGGGGTTCCCAACGAGGACTGGGGACAAGATGGCCTCACAGAAACATCCCAGTAAAAACATCCCAGCTATGCGGGGCAGGCTGGCAGCCAGTATCGTGGCTACCTCCGCTCCCCAGACCAGCTGGCCACCCTCCACCAGCCCCGCCAGCTGCCCATGAGGAACGGCTCAGCCAGGCGTGGATCGGACATTCGTCTCCTGCCAGCTGGGCAAGCAGCTGCCTGCAGCCAGCTGCTTGAACCCAGCATGCCAGGGCCGTGCAGTGGTGGAAGGGTTGAGATGAGCTGCCTGCTTTCACTCAGTGAAACCCATTCACTTTATAAAGATAAGCATGAGTGAAGTTTCCATCCCTGGTCCAAGACTGCTCTGAGATGGAGAATATTGGAACTTTAATTATATCAGTATAATAAAGCAAAAATCAAGGTGATACTTAAATCAACTCTTGTAACAGCAACAAATGCCATCGACTTGCCAACACTGACAAGATAGGACACCAGTTCATCTAACCAGTTCCAAAGCGCACGTTCTTTCTGGTGCATTGTCCCCAGGCAGTATCCCAAGCTTGTCCATGGGAGCAGAGGACAGAGGCACTCACTGCACCCCCTCCCTGCAGGAAGGTGGGAATGGCATGAAGGCTCTGGGCTTTGCCACAGGAGATAGGAGAGAGGAGGGAGGCAGGGAGGGTGACCTTGCCCAGCAGGACCCCAGAACACAGCACCACCTTCCCCAAAACTCCCCAACCACCTTTTAATTTCGCTCAAACTCATTTCCATCTTTTCCTCTTGTTCAGCCACACACATGAGAAGTATTCCCCAGCACCAAGCAGGCTCAGCAGAGCCAGCCAGACCAGGACCGGCCCACGCAGCACAGCATGGCACAGCACTGACCAGCCCCGCACCCACCATCCGCAAGCCCTCGCAAACCCCAGCCAGATCTGCCCACAGTGCTCCATCAGCAGGACGGGGAAGTACAGCCCAACACATCATTTCAGCAATGAATGACAGAACTGAAACACTGTCAGAGAAATCTTTTCAATTGCTCTGTGCCAGAACTAAACTGCTGGAAAGGAGGAGCAAGTGCCAAGGCACTGGATGGAAGCTGCACCTTCACTGAAGTCAAACCCAGGTGCAGAAGGGACTGACAGAGACAATGAATAAAGGAAAGAAATTACAAGCACCCTCCCAGTGAGAGCAATATGGTACAGGACAAGTAAAGGCACTTGACCAGCTCCCCTCCCCAGAAAAGCCCTAGTCCCATGGCTGCTCCGGTGGTCACAAGCCATTGATTTACCAGCTTTGTCCTTCAAAACTCTCCTGGCTCAGCGTCCAGTTTGTATCATCGAGTCACTCAGAAACAAAATATTTCTGTTATTATTGCAATTATTTCCCAATCAGCATCGCTCAGGGCTGAGGCGGTCAGAGGGGGGCACCCAACAAGCGAATCGATGGGCAGTCTCTGCCCTGGGGGCTGCCGGGGAGCGGGCGGAAGAGGATGGTAGCTGCCTAGCAGCACAGGAAGGGTGGGCAGAGGATGGGGGAACCCAGGGACCCATCTGTGGGATGCTGTGGCCCAGCAGGGTGGTTGTTCTTGGTCTTCGCTGACTCTCAGCCGAGCAACAGAAATGCGAAATAAGCTGTGCACAGACCAAGCATGCACCCTGCGTCCTGGATGCGATGCAAGAGCTTTACCTTCAAGGCACTTCATGGCTAAAGAGAATCAACAGCAGTTCCAGGGTATCCCTGGGGCCAGCACAGCAGCCACCCCCCAGTTCCTCAGGGAGGGAGTGATAAAGCATCCCAAAACTACCCCTCCAGCACATGGTGTCTGCACCCGGCTCTGCCCCCTCCAGTGTAAGTGCACACCAAGTCCTCTGTGCCACGCCACGCCACACCACAAACACGAGGGGAACGCAGGCAGGTAAGTGGATCCCAGTTTCTCAAGACAGAGGAACAGAGGATGGACCTGCAGAGGCAGGAGCGCCCAGTAACAGAAGGAGAAGGAATTTTAGCACTGCAAAATGGAAGGCAAGTGCAGAACAAAATGGAATAGGGACCTTCTCCATGTGTCCCACTGATCCCCTCAGTGTAGGAAAATACCTTGGTGACAGCAGTGAAGGGCAGAGCACATTACAGAAATACAGGAAATTTTTTTTCCCTGCTTATTAATCACTGTTGACACCCCAAGTGTCACAGCAGGCACCACGCACACCGAAGCCATGGCAATGTGTCACCCTCCAGGCTCTCATGGAACAGGGACTACACATGACCAGCCTGGGGCCTGTTAATACCTAAACATGCCAGAGAAGCCCCTGGGAAGAAAACTCCCACCTGAAGGACTTACTTTTCCAAACAAAAGCCATCTCTACACCTCCAAGGTCCATCTCCTCCAAGAAGACCGCAAGCTTCTGTTCCATGGGACTAGCCCAGACCCTCTGCTATCAATCTCCTACAGTGCACAGCCCATCCCACTAGCTGGCAAGCAGAAGCGACCCAGAGCCACCATCCCCAGCCTCCCTTCAGCTTCAAAATTGCTATTTCTCCTGCAAATCTGTAACACCACTTATATTCCTTCTAACAATGCTGCTTAGATCACCAGGGTGGCACAAGCCCCCACTTCCCGAGCCTCACTGCACTTCTAACCAAGACAATTCCAACATGAATCTGTGAATACTGAGTGTTTGTCTTGCCACCCTCACCCTCCTGACTGCTTAGGACATGCCCATAGCCGGGGCAAAAAACCCTAGTACCTGCCAGCAGCAATGAGGAAGCTCCCCAGATCTCTATCAGGGGATCCCAAAAGGCAAGGAGGAGACAGCAGCTTCACCAGGGATGAGGTGGGAAGGATGGGTTCCTGAGGCTGCAGCACAGCTGGAGATCAGCTGGATCCTTTCTTCACCCTCAACTCCAGGAAAATAGCTGTTTCCTTCCTGGTCCCTAAAACAACACAGCAGCCAAAGAGGAGCTGCCCAAGGACAAGGCCAGGACTGTCAGTCTTACAGAGGAGCCAGTGGCAGGAAAAGCCTATGCAAGGGGAGGCTGTGGAAGGACAGACCACAAAGTGGGGGACCTGCTTTAAAGTACCCCCCGCAGTTGGGGGGTCCCCTCCTACCCTAGCACCCACACCAGCAGCCCTACATGCAGTTCCAGTATCAGTCAAGCCCCTGTTTTGGCAAGGCTGCCTATACAGGACACCATGGTTTGTGCCTGGATTCATCCATCCACCCAACTCCAAAGCCTTCTGCCCCCCACGCCCCAGCAGCTCCCCATTCACTCGCTCCAGCTGCATAAGTGCACCAGCTGTTATTTCCACCGCCTGCGAGCTGAAAGGTGTTTGCTGCAATCTATGGGATATAATGGGAACTAAATCCACTGCCCATTCACCTCCACCCAGGGAGAAGGACAACACTGACTGCATAGGGGGAATTTGGCTTCACCTGTTTAACACCAGCTTTGATCCCTTCCTACCCATCAGGCCTCTTGTTACTGCAGCTCAAAGCTGTCCTGGCATTTTATCTCTGTGGACAAATCACACCAGACTGCCCAGGAAAAGCTGATAAGCAATAAACGATCAGAGTCTAAATATCGCAGTGACAACATTAAATATTAACACCCTGCACAAGCAGCAGGATTGGATGTGCAGAACCTCTTACAAATTCAATGACAAAATAATACATCACACTATGTACCTCATGGGAACATATCCCATGACATCTGAAGGAGACAGTTACAGCTGTGCTTTTTTTTTTTCCTTTTTAGATCAACCCTACACTATTGACATGCCACAATCAAAACTCCAGGCTTTGCCTTTCCTCCTCAAACAGACCCTGCTTCAAACATAAGCACCTCCAAGATTAGAGACAAAATCTTCCACCGTTCCATGTTCAGTGTTGCTGGCAGTAAGAGCCAGATAAGCCCAGTTTTGAGCTGAGAGCACTGGAGAGCACCTGCAAATATTTTGCTTCAAATACACGCAGACCCTCTCACTCCACCATGAACTCTTGATGTGTTTGCTGAATTCACAGCTCTCACCTTCCATTTGCATTTTAAGGCTTTGTTCCCCTACCCTAAACCTCTGCGCTCCTTCAGCATCTCCAACTCCAAGAGCCACATCCCTGCCAGTGTTTCATCCTTCTCTGTGTCTCCCAAAAGCCAGAGGGGAAGCTACAGGGCAATGGCTTCCCACCACAAAGAAACTGGGAGCAATGAAAACCACTTCTCTGCAGTGGACAGTGTTCATAACCAGGGTGAAAATTAGGCTCTTCAGTCTGCAGATAAGAGTAACTTTGAAGGAGAGATTGAGAAGATTTAAATAGACTCCTTTCCCTAAGGATGCTGCTCAAAATATTTAAGAGCTCAGGTTTTACATGGCATGGATTTCCTTCGGTACTGATGCAGAACTCCCCACCCCAGTTCTCCAGGCAGCAATCCTTTCATCAGGCTGTTCAGGAGTGTGAGTGTTAGCTAACAAAGAGTCCATCGGTGACCACAGGCCTCACCCAGGAGCTAAATAAGGGTGTCAAGGGGCTGAAGCCCATCGTGAGCTTTCCGGATGCAATAGCACTTGGCCACAAATCATTGTAACCTTGCCTTTTGCAGGTCCACGCAATGGCAAACAAAAAGCTCAGCTAACCTCTTAATAGATTACTCCTGGGATGGAGAACTGCTCTCCAAAAGCCCAACTCTGGCAAAGACCAGAGCAGAGCACACACCACATTCAAAAACAAATTCTCACAAGATCTTTGAGGAACACCTGCCATCCTCCCACCACTGCTGGGGGATCTTAAATGGAGCTGTGACTCACTGTGACTTCCCAGCATCATGGCCAAGGAGCTGCTCCCAGCCAGGGGTACAGATAGACACCCAGCAGCCCAGCAAAAGATGGACAAGTGCCAGGCATGACTGGACCTCACCAGCCTGATGCCAGAGGAAGTAGAGATGGGGATAAGCAGACAGCCCCCAGATAAACAGCTTTATCCTGAGATGCAACCCTGGCAGGCACCCATCACACGCCTGAATATCTGTAAAGGGAGGCCAAGGGGTGGGAAATGATGTTAATTAAAGTTTTAATTACTGTAACCAAACGAGTAGTATAATTACTTTATTCTCATGGAGACTTCAAACTGATTAAGGACCACGTGTGCAATCTTCGGGTTGATGTGGTTTTTAATTAAACGTACCATCAAAACGGTGAGAGGGGTGGGCAGGACAATGGCTCAGCCCTGCCTGCTCCTGACTAGATGCCCCCAGAGACGTCGTGTGAGGAAGGAGCCCAGGCTGGCAGAGACACCAAGGTCAAGGGCAGCAACCAGTGCAAAAGGTCAAAGATAGCTGCCTTGGGAAGACTGAGGCTGACTTGATGCTCACAGGCATCTAAAAGAAGCTCCTCTCCTATACATTGGCCTTCAGCTTCACATTCCCCCAAAACATCTACCTTTACAAATATCTCCAAAATAACTCCACATAGGCCCTGAGAATATTAATGAACTGGTGTTTCCAACTGTAGGAAATGATTAAAAAACAATTTTACAATGGTATCCTTTTCAAATAATAATAATACTAAAAGACAAAGCAGAAGAAATTAAATTCCCAGTCCCCTACCTCAAATAAATAGTATCAGAATTTGAAATGAGACATAATTACCCCAGCAAGGTTAAAGCCGCTAATGCACACAGAATACAGAATCACCATCCATCATAATCGTATCTCATATCACAGCCATTATTTATAATTAGGAGGCATGGTTTAAAAAAACACATAAAGACGCCCATGCAATGTAGTAATTCTTCTGTTACTGCTCCTGGAGGACCAATCCTGCTCCAATTTGCGGAGTCCAGGATCCAGCAAAAGTAATGCCCCAGAAATCCCCCAAAGTCATTCTGGAAAAGTATCTCACCAGCTGTCCTGCCCAAGCATCAGGCTGGCAGCAGTAGGACACAGCCCAGCTTCACCAGGTCCCTCCCAGACATTTAAACCCCAAGCAACCTCAAGGTGTCCAGATAGCCTTTCTCCTTTAACTATATTGAATTTATATTTTTTATTCCCAAATGCCATGGCAGGAAGAGTAGACCTGAGCAGACACTAGAGCCACAACCTGGTTCAGCAAGGCAGTGGCATGCAGGAGATGACTGGCCTGAAGAGCTCTACCCAGGCTTGCTCCTCTGCTGGGTGGTTTGGTTTTTTTTTTTAACCTATTTTTAAAACCATAGAATGAGTTATAGCAAGAGCTGGGAAAACCAAAACCCCAGAGCTGCTGAAAGCTGCCCTCCTTTGAAGCACAGGCTTTGCAGGCTGCCCCCGTGTCCCAGTGAAATATTAACAAGCTCCCGGCAAAGCAGGAGGAAATTACACTTAATATATTCTGGGGAAGTCCGCAGACGGCAGTGCCTACGCAGCAGAGCCTGGCTCTACTGGGACCTCCGTCCAAATCCCTTCTCCTCCCAGCAATGAGGAGCAGTGAGCCTACAGCCCCGCGGGGACATGCAGTAGTTCCACTGCATCTGTAAGCACTGAAGTCGGAGCGGAGCAAAGCAAAGCCCATGAACAGAAAATAACAAGCACTGAGACATGGGTTCGTATCCTTTGGTGGTTAGAAAGCAAAAGTGGTTGGAGAGGGTGTCCTGGGGACACACAGCCATGATGGCTGAGGCTACAGTGAAAGCCCAGGGATGAGACCACAGAAAGGACAAACGCATGCGTGCACTTGCGTGCATAAATCTAAGCTACGATGGTTTTGGAGACAGAAAAACAAGTCAGGGTAAGGACAGGGGAGGGCTGAGCCACAGCCAGAGAAGCACAAGCCCCAGGCAGAACAAGCTCCCCTGCTCACTCAGTCCTGCCGCTGGCTGCGAGCAGCCCAAGGCAAACAGCCGAAGCCGCCTCACCCCGCCAGTCCCATGACTGTTACTCACAAACAGAGCTGCACTTTCACAGAAGTTTCATTAAGCTGCAAAATAAGAAAAAATAACCAAACCCCAAGAAAAAAGCCATCTCACAGATGCACGTACAGACACATGGTCTCCAAACTCCAGGAAACATGTTTCTATGAAGCTGCAACAAACACAACAAAAGACCAGACAAAATTCTAGCCAGGGTCATAAATGATCCTTCTGACCTCTGGATCATCAAATAGGGTACATGGTGCATCTCTTCCTCGGATCATTTTCCAATTCTTCTCTGTTTCAGACAGCTGGCACTCTACCCAACATGCCAAGGATCAGGACAGCCTTGCAGGATCAGACAAGTTTGGGGAAGTCCACCTCATGATACTGGAAATTGAATGCACCCCACGGGGTTATGGAGAAGTACTGCAAAGCCAAAGGGGACTGAGTGATTCTCCCACAGCCTCCCCAGGCCCTGAAATGGCCATCAGCACATCACCGGGTCCTGGCTAACATCCTCCAGCCATCCCAGCCCCAGTGGCACATGACAGAAGGACTTTTAACACCAGTGCCATTGAGTTTACCACAACCAAAAGGAGCAGAGAGAGGAGGTGGTGCTTTGCAGGATCGTGCAGAGGATCACTATTTTCCCTTCCAAGCATTGAAAACTAATCCCCCCCTTCCCCCTTTTTATCCCATTGAAAACTTGACAGAACCTCCTAGTGCTTTGCAGTTGAAATTGGCAGGTCTTAAATTAATTGACTGCAATTTTACACAGCAACATGTTTAGCTGTGAGCTGGCCCACAGCCCACTTGGCTCGCCACCACTCCCCAGACACTTTTCAAGCAACCTCCAAAACTTCATAACACATCTAAGGCGAGGAGAACAGGCTGCCAACGTGACCCACTCCCTGCCAAAAACCAGCCCTGACTCCCCGCGCCCCCACCCCGACCCTGCTCCAGCTCCTTCGCTGTTTTCTCCCACTCTTGTTAATGGCTTCTTAAATTATTCTTATCAACTCCGAGTATTTTTGCTCCTCTAAACAGCAAGGAGCACAGGGCGGGCTGGGTTATGGGCCCGCTGTTTTGCCATGGAAACGGCAGCAATGGGACCAATGTGCGCAACAGGGGCAAGAAAAGTCAGTTTGTTGTTTTGGGTTTTTTTTAATTTTATCCATCCTGGCACATTCCTGCTCTCCTTCCACTAATATCCTGAAGGATGAAGCCCAGAGCAAAAGACGACAATGTAGTGGCTGGTATGCAACGTCCCCATCTGGGGCTGGGCACTCGTGGTAATGCAAGAACACAAAACCTCAGTGCCTGGAAATGAGACGGTGTCTGCAACCCACCCAAAAAGCCACTGTACACTTCTTAGGAGAGAGCCTGAGCTGGCATCACCACTCACACTGAGCCTACCTGCAACCCAGCCCCCAGAACACAGGGCTGGTCCCGGCTCAAGGTCTGTGAGCCTCCCCGCGAGCTCCTGCAAGATGCTGCCGCCACCTCGGCCAAGCACAAGCCCCAGCGATGAGTCAGCCCCAGCTCCCAGCCCTAATCTAATCCCAGCCCCAGTGCCAGGCAGCTTTCCAGGGCATGTCCACAACATGAAAGGCACTCTCTCGCCGCACTGCCGGGTTGAGAGCTGGAGGAGGAGAGGATTGCACTGGCTCTGCCGAGGACTTGGGTAGAGCAGCTGATGCTCCGTGAAAGCCAAACTGGGGGTGGGTTGTTTGTGTGATATCATTGCTTGAACAAACAGAAACATCCTGTATGTGATTAAGAGCCTTTATGAAAAACACACCAGTGCCGAGTCCCACAGCTGGGGCTGAAGGTACGGTTGCGGCTGGAAGGCAGTACACAGCGAGGATCGGCTGCACTGGGGTGAAAAGAGCTCTCAGGCAGATTCAGGCAGCCTCAGCATCCTAGGGATGTTTCAGACCATGCACAGAGACAGCCAACCCTCCTAGGAAATCTTCTCCCCCATAAACTGTCATTTTTTCCATGGTAACCTCCCCAAACCCTCACTTGCTCTGGGGAGCAAGAGGTACAACATGGTTACTAACAGCTCAGAACCCACATATGATGGCTGCATGAGGAGAGGCAGCCAAGGTGCTAACACCACTCTGAAGCATTAATACTTTCCTTTAACACCTTCTGCCCTGGGTTATCACAGGACTCAGTGCATGCCTATAGCTCACTCCTCCTTTTGGCTGCAAGCATCACCATGTGCAGATAGCACAGAAGAGAAAAAAGCAGTGCAGACATGAGAAGCAAACTGACCACAGTCCACCCCCCTCAAGTAAGGGAGGACTCCAGCCCCTGCCAAAATCCAGAACTTGCCTGGACTTGTTCGGCCATCACCTCCACAGCCCCTGCCTTCCAACTCCAGCAGAGCTGCCTCTGGGGAGCTGCGCCAGGAAAACACATGCTTTTGTTTAAAGAGCACAGGCTGAGGAGGGGAAAAAGCACTTAAACATTACACACACACATTAAAAAAAAAAAAAAAAATTGAAGTTTTGAAGTTGTTTCTCTTTGGCAAGGTTCAAAATAAGGCAAGGTTTTGTTTGTGCTGGGAGGCTTAAAAAAAAATAATATTATTTCATCCAAACCATCCTTGAAACATTCTTGACATTTACTACCATAAACTTTTCCTCCAATTAATTGCTTCTATATAACTATCATTTTCCTGAAGAAAAACATCACTAGAAACTCACAAGCCATTACAAAAATGCTGCCTCGGTCTCTCTGTTTCTCCCCATTCATGAGCATAAACAGAATTAGGGAGGTTAGGGAGGTCAGAAACAACAGTTTTGACTCAACAGCCCTGGGCCAGTGAGAGCTGCCACCCGCAGCAGGGACACTAAGGGCAAGACTCAGAGCTCACTAGATGCTCACAGAAATACCCCAGCTCCACAGGAACATGGAACCACCTTCGACACCGACTCAGAAATGGACAGTGGGCCAAGTCTCAGCAGAAAAATCATGTTCTCAGGGATTTGGGCTGGGCTTGTAGCCAAGGCATTCACAGCACAACGGTGAGAATGCTCATGAGTGCAGCAGCAAATGGTGGTGGGGGAAACAAAGCTGAGCTGAGGTGAGCTGAAACGCTTCCATCCCAGGAGGAAGGCACCGACAGCCACCTGGGCGGATATGGTGCTGGGAAGGGCCAGAGTTGTTTGTGTGCTCTTTAATTGCTACAATTTCCAAAATGAAACCCAGATCTCATTTTGGCAGCAGGCATTGGGTGGAAAGATCCCCAGTTGAGGCCTGAAAGGACAAGGCTGCTGAGAGGAAGGCAAGCCATGATGTCAGACTCCATGAAGAGGGTGCAGAGGAAGCTCTTCCACTTCTCCTTAAGACAGTGGGATGCAGATGTTCACCTCTGGGATCAGTGGCTAAAGAGGGGACAAAGAGCAGGGGAACATGCTCAAGGCACCCAAAACAGAATACCCTCCAGGGACCATGGGTAGTAGGTGAAACTACAGGCTGTGCCAGCCCCAACACCATCTGACCAGAAATGCTGACATTGCCAGAAACGCTGACATTGCCAGAAACGCTGACACTGCTGCACAGCCGAGTTACCACAATGTAAGGAGCCTGCCCACAGATGAGCCATAGTCCAGCACCATCACACAGCCTGCCCTTGGCCACCAAGGTGAATCACTCTTTGAAAATCAAGCAAGCACATTCCCCCCCACGTTTCTTCTTCCTCCATCCCCATGCCAAAGGGAGCACTTTTTGCCCTCTTTTAGAACAAGAACTAGCCAGAGGCAGAAGCCAAAGCTCACACATCCCACATGGAAGATGACTCGTGCTCCTGGGAGAAAAGCCCTGTCCAGTCAGCTTATTCCCAGTTTATTTGCTCCAGCCGCAGGCTTGTGTTTTCCTGTCAGCAGACTTGGGGGGGTGGAAGGAGAGGCAGGAAGGAAACCCCCAGCTGAGACAGGGAGTGTTTATCTCACCTGCTAGAAGAGAAACACATCTTTAATTTTAAACGTTGAGCATAAAAACAGATCCCTCGGGGCTCATAAACATACCAGAATGTGAGGGAGAGTAACATGGAGAAACCCTGGGGAAATAAACAGAGAATTCAATTTGGGAAGTTTCCATCCCTCACACGGGGTAGGAATCAGCTGGCACAGGCCACACAGGCAAGGAGCAGTTTTTTGGGTCTTTTTAAAGGACTGCTCATTTCTCACATGCATCAGCCCCACAGGGAGCCAAACGCAGTGGCAGTGAGCCCAGCCCCATCCAGCACCTCCATCCAGGGGAGCAGAAGCTGCTCCGCTTTCTCTGCCACAAGATCTGCCTGTACAGAGCACACCGTGGGAACCCGCTGTCTGCGGGTATTTTTGGAAGCTTTCAAAGAAAAATAAATGCATACACACACACACACACACACACACACACACACACACAAACACACATCAAAACTACATCATATTTTTCCTGCGTTAATTTTTTCAGTTGCATTTTGCTCAGCAGTTACCGGTTAATTTTTGACCGCATCAAAGGAAAGCAAAAAGCCAGGGGAGCCAGGGAACAGCCAGATGCTGACCCAGCCTCCAAAACCAGCAGACCTGTTGCCTTCATAGCTTCCAGGACTACAAAGCGGTCTACAAACCTCAAGCTTTCCCACCAAGCTTTCCCTGATGAGCCTGAAATATACCCGTGGAAGGATTTTGCAGCATCATTAAGTGAAAAGTTGGCTTTAATTCATGTCTGGGAAAAGCATCACCAGCGACATGAGTTTGGTGGAGCTCAGGTTTTCGTAGGGTTTGGTGCTGGAAGGATGAAAGGGCCAAGGAGAAGCCCTGCTGGAGACATATGGATGCTGGAACCGGGGGTCCCATTTCCCACCCCAAAGAGAAAAATATCCATGTGTCCCCAGTTCCCTCCCGCCTGAACTTCGACAGAGAAGAGGCACAGCAAAATAATCTACATGTATATTTAACACCATCTTTTCACCCTCCACTGCCTCAGCTCCCACCCACTTGGCTCCAGAGGTCTGTCACATCCAGCAAAGACAATGAGTTGTCCCCACGAGAGTATGGAAGCCCCTTACCAAAACAGCCACCTAGCCCAAAGAGAAGCACTGCCTCCAGCTACAGCACCAGCAAGTTTGTTTGTGGTGTTGACACATAATCTGCTGGGCTCTGTCAGTCACTGAGGGGAAAGAAACAGCAAGAAAAACTCTCCTTGATGTGTTACCTGTGTCAGGGTGCCCAAGGGATACTGTTGGGGTGGCATAAATCCAATCCAACCCTGGAGCAAGCAGCTGTGCTCTCTACCATCCAAAATGTCTCTTCTTACCTGCTTTGCAAACCATATCTCCCCTAAAGACAAGCCTGTGCTCGCTCAGTGCAGCATCGCTCCTAACACTTGCTACAAAGGGAATAGTCTCAATGAACAGCCCCATGGATATTGCAACCCCGGGTGGTGTGGAGGAGATTGTTGCTGTGAAGAGCCAGCATGGCATGCACAAGAAATGGGGTGCTACAGCATTTGAGGCTTTGCTCCAGCACCCCAAAGCAGGGGTTGGGGTAGGAGAGATGTTTACACAGGTCTCGCCCCTGAGGAGAAGCCCATCAGGATGCAGATCCAGCATAAGGAAATGGCTCCTCTCCCTCCACTGCACTCTGCCTGCTGCTTGCACTTGCCCATTGAAATCCCCAGGACTCACAGGGACAAGAAGTCTCCTGGACCAAATGGAGCAGGATGGCCAGCAACCCTTTGCCTGGACACATCCATTGCCAAACCCTCCTCTGGTGCCCAACCCTGGAGGGGGCAATTCCCTGGCCCTATCCTTAGCAAAAGGCACACACCCCCTCTGCTAAGAGACCTCCTGCCCTAAAACACTCTCATCAGGAAAGAGCACATCCAGTCTGGGCAGCAGCTCCTCCAGAGCCTCCACCTTTCCCCAGCTTGTCCCTCACCTAAGAGGGACCATCCAGCAGGATGGAGAGGCATCCCCGCTATCCGAGCCGCGCACAGCCACACCAGCACACAAATTGCTTCATTAAACGTCGTTGCATTAAGCCAGTTGCATGAATTTAACGTCCCTGGACTATTGTTTGCCTGAAAATTAAATTATGGCAACATTAATTGCTTCAACAAGTCTGTCAATTCGGCACGAGGACAGAGGAAGGGATGTGGGCACAGGCAGGTGATGCCATTTGGGCAGTGGGGCTCCTGCGGGTTGGCGGCAATGGTGAAGGTGGGAAACATAGTCACAGCTTCCTTCACTGGGCAGGGAGAAGGGAAGAATTAAGCTGTTTCAACCAAAGCTAACCATGCATAACGTGCATAAGTGAGCCATGCTGCCTAGGAAGGGAAACCATCACTGTTTTAGAGCAGATAAAGGCTCCAGCCGGTCCTTGCAGCCGACAGCCAGCACGGCAAAGCATCATTCCATACCCCTCCAGGCAGCACAGACCCTGCCTACAACCACACAAGGAGCTCAGCATGGCAGTCCAGGGCTTTTTACTTTCCAGATTACAAAGCTTTGCCGCATACAGGAACACTCTAAAAAATTTCTCATTTATTCTTCCTTTTCCCTTGAGCAGCTCCTCTCTGCAGTATCAGAAACAAAGGTGACAACCTTTCTCTTTGTAAAGAAAACCATCAAGCGAAGCAGACTATAAATAGCACCCAAAACTGACCCGCATTCCCAGCCGAGGGGAATGAAATGAAGACGAGTGAATGAGTATCTTCAAGGTCAGAGGCACTTTTAGTTCCACCCCCCACACCTTTTTTGTTCAAGGCCTAGTAATTTTTACGCACGAGGGAGAGCAATGCAAAATACATCATTAGGGTTGCAGCTAATAAAAACCATGCAAAGTTTTTTCAGCCCAGTGTAATTTCCTTCGCCCATACAGGTATTATGACAGGAGGGAGATGCTTCACTCAGCACCAGCTCTACCACCACAACCCTTCCATGCATCCCCTGCATCCCCACACCAAGCACCATGGGCACACCAGATCAGTCCTGGCACACAACCTATGCTGCCCTTGAGAGCACAAAGCATGGCCAAATCAAAGCGCTAATGTGTTACCCTGCCTTTCTCTGCCACACTGTAGGGATGCTCCCCATCACCTCAGCCCATCATCAGTCTGCGGAGGCTTGTCACACAGCACTGGCTCTCTTCTTTCTCTCCAGCTGCTAAATGGCATTAAAAGAACTAAGCATCCATTAAATAAAACTTTCCCACTATTGCCTCCCATGTAAACAATTACTCTTCACTGCCACAGGGAGGTTTTGTGATGGTGGCTGGTCCATGGGCACACAAAGAGTGGGCAAGTGCCAGGATCAGCTCTGGTACAGCACAGACCACCCAGGAAAAGAGGCTGGGGGCCCCAAAATCCAGCACCAAACCCCAAAGAATGGCCCTCCCCCTGCCGCTTGCTGCAAACCTACTGTCTCCCCTCCAGTCTTGACCCAATTGCAACAACCAAGGAAAGAGAGAGGGGAAGATATGGGGAAACTGCCCGGCTTGATATCAATTTAGGGGGTTCAAAAAAATGTATGTAGTGCAAAGCCCTTCTAAACCCCAGTGCCATGGCTCTGGCTCCACTGCCCTTTGATGAGCACAGCTCCCAGGTACTGCTCACCCATGAGACTCAGCCATATTAACAGCACAGCCCTGATCCCTGAGTTTGTTTGCCCTGTATCACACAGACTAAGCATGACTCAGGCAAGATGCAGGCTGAGCATTCCAGGCACACTCACAGTGCTTCTTGGGTACTCGACAGGTCGGGGTTTAACTCCTGTTCCACACCCTGCCACCTAAAAAGGTCAGGCTCCAGAAGAAACAAGAGTGCAAGTCCCAGGGGTCTGCACCCTTATCACCACCCAGAGCCTACCCCGGTTCCTCCACCCCCATATTTCACCCCACAATGCCAATCCCATGGACCATCTTCCTGCTGCCTTCCCCATCAATACCAGCCTGCCATTAGTACCCATTCTCCTGCTTTGTTTCAGAAAAACCCATCATTAACAAGGGCAGGGGATCAGAGAGGCCAAACAGCAACTTTTCTGAGCTGGTGATGGCTGACCTTCCTGGCTATCATGTCTCTACCTGAGGTAGCATTGGGAAACCCAGGGAGACCCAGGCAACACTGAAATCAGCTTGGCCCCTGCTGAGCACAAACCTTCCCTCCTCCAGCAGGCAACAAGCTCAGGGCAAATTCCTCAGGCAGCATTAAATATGGGTTAATGGGGCAGCACAAAGGCAAGGCGGGACATCAGCATGGCCCCTTTCCACCCAGGCATGACCAGCCCCTGCCTCCCTGATGAGCTGTGGGGCTCCCCATAGCCTCCCACTTCTCTACTGACTTTGGTGGGAGGCCAGGGCTATTCTCCCACCTGAAGAGCCAAAATTAGTCAGTGTTTGTGCCAGTGAATAGGCACAATGGCTACAACAGGAAGGACACAACAGAGCTGGGGCCTCCCAGCTCATTTCCATCTCAATGGGGTGGCTTTTCACCCTGCCCGTCCCCACGGAGCCACCGCAGAGGCAAGTTCCAAAGCAAGAGTTGTGCTCTTGTTCTTCCTAGAGGAACAAGGGTCGAAGGCAGGGACCACAGCAGCTTCATGCTTCACCAACCAAACCAACCTCTCTGTCAGGGAGAGAAAACCCAGCACTAGCTGCCAGCACTGCACACACCCAGAGATGAGCAAGTCCACACACCCCTTTTTACTGACGCAGGCCCCCAGTGACTCTCACCCAGAGGTTTATGGAGGCTCAGCATACCTAGCAACGAACCCAAAGCATCGCTATTCCCCCTTCTTATCCCTGTGATGCTGAGCCATGGCCATCCCACCCCCATCTTACATAGCATTGCAACACCAGAGGCAAGACCAGCACTGCATGCAGGCATGAACTTGCAGGCTCTTTCTTTTTCCTTCCCCAGCCCTGTTTCCACCATATTTCCCAGGTGGTAACCCCTGTCAAGGAATGGGCTTGTCTGAAGGGACCAGCCATAAAGGTGATGCTGCTGCATTTGGCTAGCACAGACCTGTCAACTCCTGAGTGTGCCTCGTGGGGCAGCACCAGCCATCTCAAAGGGCTGCCAAGAGGTGTTTGAGGTGCCCTCAAACATTTTTTGAGGCAATTACAGAAGCCAGATTCACACCCAGCAGCCCTTTTGAAGACACAAGGTCTTTGATATCCACCTCCATCCCTAAGCCTCCTCCAGCTTCTGCAACTACCTGCTCCCCAAAAGTCACCTTGCTCCAACACCAGCAGAGCCCAGCGGCAGCGCTGCCTTAGCCACTGGTGGCTCAGCTGAAGCCAGAGAGGGCTGATAGATCGGGGGAGGCGGCACACTGCCTGCGGGCGCCCGGCGCCAGAGCCAGGGAGAGGCGAGACCTGCACCGTCAGCAATTTCGGCGGGCAAGGTTGGAGCAGGGCTGGCTGCTGCTGCTGCCTCCCAGGCTGGCCCTATGCCAGGATCCCAGCCCTGGCTCACCTGCTGGCTTTGTGCAGAGAGCAGAGCAGATAAGGGGTGGGGGGAAATAGGGTTATGGTTTGCGAGTCAAAAAGCCTAGGGGGACCGGGCTGGAAGGAGTGGGATTTGAGGGTGAGGGAACTCCCTGACACCTCCTCTCCTTTCCCAAGGCTGAGTTAAGCACACTGGAGCATCTTAAGAGAGCCAGAAGCATGGAAACACTCATCTCCATCCATCCCATATGAGGCAGGAGCATGAACCCGGGCGGCATATCTCTCCAGAAGTCACCCGAGGACGGAGCTGGCAGCTGCCTGCAGCCCTGGCCCCGCTGCCCCAGCCAGTCCCCAAGGCCAATGGTTCACGATGAATTTCTAATTGTTTCCTCCAACAATGAAACATCCTGTTCGGAGCCGGGCGGCTCAACAAAGCACAACACCGGCAAGCAGGGCCCCTTCCTGCTGAGCAGGAACCAAGTGATGCCGAGAACCCCCTGCCACAAGCAGGGGGACAAGGAAGGCTCTGCCACCCCCTCCCCAGCACCCCATCCACTTAACATGCCAGCTCTCCAGCCTCTACCTTGATTAAAACAGCTTAATGACTCCAGAAAGAGCTCTCGAGGGGGTGGGGAGCTGCCGAGAGGTATTTGATGGATTCACTTTGGCAACCATCGGCTACCTTGTCATGCCAATAAAATTATTGCCATTGATTGGGGAGCAGCACAGACGCATGCTCCAAGCAGCAGATCTCCCTGCCGGCGCAGGCGCCCATGGGGACAGTGTGCATGTGGGGAGGGGACGAAGGGTCCCCAGGGGATGGGATGGAGATGAAGCAGGAGGGGGCAGAGGGAAAAAGCCAGAGGAACAAAAGGCCCTTATGCCAGGCAGCCAGCTGGGGAGAGGCAGCAACACAGGCAGGAGAGGATTTCCAGGGGCTGCGCTGGGATCAATGTTTGAGGAGACCTCAAGGGTCAAGATCTGACATGGCCAAGGGGTTCATGCCCTAAATCTACCCCTGTCCCCCCAAAAATGCCTGCTGAGGCACAGGCAGTAAGTAGGGTAGCTGAAGCAGAGTCACGAGGGGGGCTGAGCCCTCCCACGCACTCCAGGAGCCGGATTTCACGCACAGAGACACAAAGGGCCCCTTTTCAGCCGGAGCTGCTTACCCTGAGCACTAAGCAGAGGGCAATGCAAAAAGACTTACAGGGACCAACAAAGTGGACAGGGAGCCTGACAGCTTCTCTTTCCAGCTCACGTGGACCATGATCAGGTCACACATCGTACCTAAGAGGGATATGATGGGGGCTTTTGTGGTGGGAAGAGAGCCAGCAAGCAACAGTAAAAAGCCCCCGGTCAGCAGCTCTCCCTCCCCACATTACCTGTTTTCAGGTCGTAGTGCCCAGACACGCTAAGGGTTGTTAAGGCACCAAAGTATATTCCTCCAAAGCTTTAAGAAAACCCTACTCAAAGGAGGTGTGCCATGGGCTGCCAAATCTGGAGCTTTGAAGTACCTCCTTGGCAGGGTAGGGGGCTGCAGGCAGCCCCTCAATCCTCTCCAGGACAGGAGCACTGTGCCCTGTTGTGCAGGGATAGGGATGACTCACTTAGCGTTAAGAGTTTATTTATTATTATTATTAAAGTGGAGAAGCCAAAGAAGCCAGACGTGGGGCCAGTTCAGCTGTGCTTTCCGTGGGAGAGAATAAACAAGCTTCAGCAAGCGTGAGCCCTGGGGGGCGGGGGGAACAAATTCCTGACAGAGAATTCCCGACTGATGCGTTCACGCCCAAGGCCAGCCAGCTCCAGGAGACAGGGCAGGGAGCTGCAGGGATTACAGTGGTGACTGAGTAGCCAGATAATCCTGAAAAAGAAAGACAAAAAAAGAAAAAAAAAAGAAAAAGAGCTCGGCTGGCTGTGAGGGATGTGTAGTCTGAGGCTATCCTGTCTGGGATGTACTGGCTGCACTGTTCCACAAGCATCTTCAGGGATCTCCATTACCTGGATCCCAGGTGAGGCTGTGGCAGGAGGACCAGCTCGCAGTCTGCTTGCTCTGCAAGCAGGGAGGGGGGGATGGCAGTGGGCAGGGAGTCAGCAGCTGCTTCGAGGAAGGAGCTCAGCTCACCCCTCAAAAATAACCAGGCGGCACCCAAAAGTGGGTCAACCCACAAGGGCCACACCGGAGCTCAGCAGAGCCCTGAGGCTTGTTTGCATAACGAAGAGCAGATGGCAAGTTATCGAGGGCAGCCCCATCTCTGCACTGTACCTCCCAAGATTCCCCACTGCCTCACCTCAGAGCCACCAGCCCAGCATGGTGAAGTTCCTGGGAGGGGTTTCCGCCATCAGCATTGTCCCTCTTCCCTGTCTCCATACAATGCTTCAAGCACACCCAAAATCGAGTCTTTGGCACACACAGAGGTCAAGAGGTGACTACAGCTGCAGCATCACATATGCTTTTCCAGCATATGACCGAGCACTCTTATCGCTATTACACATGCAGCTTTATGTCCACCCAAAAAATAGGAAAGACCACCTGGGAAAATGACAACTGCCCAATAAAGAGACTCAGTTGAGGACAGGTGGTTTCCAGGAAAAATTCAAGCACTAGTAAGCAAGCCTCTCTTCCCTTGTGCAAATATCCCCTGGACATCCCCACCGTGGCAAGCTCATGGCTCACGTCCCCAAGTCACTTCCTCATCCCCAGCCCTCAGCAGGCACGGCCGGGTCTCCCAACACACCACAATGGAGCAAGGAGGAGGTGGCTCATTGCCAGCCCCAGCAGCACGAGCAGTCATCCCAGCATTGCTCACCCAGGCAGCAGCAGGAATGCCCCAAGCACCCCGATCCCATGACTGCTGGCACAGAGGAGAGCAAGCACGTGGGGCATGGGGCTTTCCAAGTCTGGCCTCTCCACATAACTGGAGACCAGCCATAGATAACGGCCTGCCCAGCAACCCTGCGGGGACTAGGTGAGCACAGTCTACTGTGGACTCAGCATCCCAGGGGTCCTGCATCTCCAAGCCACCGGTGCCTCCCCATCCCATCCCACAGCCCCTGTCCCACAGCCAATTTTGCAAGCCTGACATTGCCTGCAGTATCCTTCCACAACCCCCACCCCCCCAAAACTTAGGGTCTCCCTGCAGCTGCAGCAACAGCAGGTGCTGCCCAGCACCCTGCCCTCGTGGCAGCAACTGTTGGCAGCAGAGCCAGGGAGAGGCTGCAGGGCAGCCAGAGGCTCGCGTGGCTTTTTTGGGGGGATCACAAAGAAAGGCTCTGTCTGCACAAAACAGGCTGGACAAATGCTGGCCACGAGAGCTGCCATCCAAGGAAAATCCAGACACGGCAGCAACTCAGCCCTGACCTTACCCCGACCCAGACAGTGAAACTGGTGCCCTCTCAGCAGACCAACATCCATTACAGGGCTCCTAACCATAGGGAGGGGGGCACCCAATTGTCCATGTAGCCCTTCCTCCCTAAGAAGATGCTGGGGATGCCAGCAAGGGCAGGGGGACTGGCAGGGGGGCACAGAAGTCATCCAGGCTGCACTAAGCCTAACACAGGTGATTACCAAGGGGATGGTGGGAAACACTGATGGCTTAAAAATAGCAGGATTGTGACCGTTGCTGGGGTATGCACCTCTCATGCTCCCTCTACCTGGAGGAGCCACCTCAGCCACACTCTGCTGTAACCCCAGCACAGGGGGACACATAGGCATCACTTGGGGACAGGTCAGCAGCCCCTATCTCATGCTCCCCAGGCAGGGAGGAGCCATTCCTTCCTTCCCTCCCACCAAAACCAGGGAGCATGAGCAGGTAGCTGCTGAGGCAGTGCTCTGCCAGGATGGCCAGGCCAAGGTGCCACAGAAAAGCTGGGCTACCCACCCAAGGTCACTACAGGGGACAAAGCAGAGGTCATGCAGCACAAGGCTTAGTGCCTGCAAAGTGTTCCTACATTGCCATCATAGAGCTCTGAAACCCATGGGGTTTTGTGGGGGCTCCACACAGGACTCTACCTACAAAACCTGCCCAGTGTCCCAGTACTGGAACAGGTCTGAGATCCACCTCTTTGTTTCCCATGGAGCTCCAGGGCCATGTGCCAGAGAGCCAGCACAGCTTTCTGGGACACTGAATTTAGAAACCAGAAAAAAATAAAGCTGGTGAAAGCCTCAAACCACACCTGGGCTCTAAGGCCTGGCCACAGTCCACACCCTGGTCAGGCACCCACTCTAGATCAACACTTGCAAGTGGCTCTGAAAGTGCAAAGGACAGAGAAAAACTGGAAAAAGGAAGGAGAGAATAATCAAATATTATGTGTAAAAAGCAACTGCCAGCCCCTCTAGATAAAAAAGGAACTAGAGGTGTAACACTGTCCTCGTGGCTTTGTGAACCCTCCTCCTCCCACACGCTCCTTCCTTCCCATCCCCACTTAAAACCTCCCATCTGGAGCCCAGCAGCAGAAGCTGCCAGCAATGTGACACCAGTCCCTCCAGATCCCTCATCGATCCGGAAGGGAGGATGAGCTGCTGCTGTCAGCTCCCCTCAACCCCGTTCAGCCCTGGCGCCACCGTGCCCCACCCAGTCCCAGCCGAGGACCACAGAAAGCCAAGCAGAGATGTGCAGCTGAAGAGGACAATCATCATCCTGCCCTACACTCAAACTCATGCTGCCCCTAAACAAACTGCTAGTAGGCAAAGCCACAAGCAGGTCAGGGGTAACACAGGCAGAGCATGGAGGACATGTGGGGACTACTGCCCACAACAGCACCCTGCTCCTGATCGCTGCCAGGGAAGCCACCCTGCCTCCTCCAGTGTACCCTGACCAGAAAAGATCAGGAGAAGCAACAAAAATTCAGGATGCTGTGCCCAGGACAAGGTGCTGGAGAACCTCAAAAGCCACAGAGCAATGAGCCTGACCCCCTGGCAAAGCCCTGGTCCTCCTGCCCCTGGCAGGGACCAAAGGAGGACTTTCATGCTGTCTTTCCCTGGCTAAGGATGCAGTTAATGCAAGCTGTGTTTATACAGGGCATGTACAGCTGTAATTATAGGCATGATGTTATGATAACAGGAAATCCGTGCCCTGTGGAGATGCAGGCAGAGAAAGGCACACACGGAGCTATTTGCTAATTGCCACCAACAAGCAGCCTTTTGTGCCATGGCAGGGTATGGGAAGAGAAATATCCCCCAGAACTGGCTGGAGCCAGCAGCACCCACCTGCCCAGATCAATGACTAAGCCATACAGACCTGGACAGACAGAGACTGCACCATGGCAGCTACAGGGCAAACCCACCTGCCCTGCGACATAATGGGACAGGCTCTGATCCACCAGCAACTAGGACTCAGCTTCCCAAGGTTACAACCCTTCCAAAACACAGACATTTTGTAAAGTTCGTTGGCAGAGAGGAGCAGGGGGAAATTGCTACTTCCTGGCCCTCTGCATGTTACCCCCAATATATCAAGTTATTCTCTGATGGAGGCACGGCCCTACTTGTACCCATAAAGGGCCAGCAAGACGAGAGGTCACCCCTCCCCAGCAGCATCACAAGGGCTTTCCTACCTTTTTGATCTTTCCACTCCGCGTGCCCGCAAAGACAACAGTTTGTCCTCTGTAGTCATAGGCAGCCACCGATGTCATCCCATCCTCCTTATCCACAAAAAGCGGGGTCCCCTCAATGGTGACAGTCCCACCCAGTGGCTGGTTAAAATCCTGGCCGCAAAAGTTGTCGTCGATCTGCAGCGGCTATCAGAAGAAAAGAAAGAGATGAGTTTTTTGCCAATGCCTTGACATGCTGGACCTCCCAGATGGCCACAGCCATCTCCCACCTCCACCCCATAAGCTATAGCAGCTTCAGCAGCCCCACTGTAGGGACGGGGAGTGCAGCATCCTTGCACTCCCTGTCCCACCTCACCAACCAAGGGAAGAGATAGGCTGTTGCCTCCATAAAATTCTCTGCATGCTGATGTAAGGCACTTGGGACATATCCAAGGCTTGCAGCCCCTTGTTACACCTAACAAGCTTTGCATACCAAGACCAAGGCTCTCAGTCTTCTTCATCTTTACAGGGCAGCACTTAAAAACGCAGTGGAATCCAGTGTAGCATTCCTTCTTACCCTCCACCCCAGTCACTTCCATCTCAGACGTGAAATACCAGCATAAGCTCCCCAGTACACATGCTCCCAGCTATAGCTTCAAAAAGAAAAAATGGCCTGGCAGTAAGGCAGGAGGGGCTGAATCCTGTGCCCCAGTCTTACCCCAGAGATAAAACACTTCCCAGCCAAGGCCATGCCAAGACAAACAGGTCTGGGCTCCTGGAAGAGCCTCACTTCACATAGCAGAGCCTCCAGCAAACACACTATCCCTCTGCCAGCCCTGTTCCTCCTCCCACAGGAATGTCTTTGGGAAATTCCCACATTTTTTCATGCTGCCTTGCCCCAGAGAAGGCACCTGGCTCAGCCAGCTGCCTCCTCAGCTCAGCACTAACACACTGGTCTGGGAGAAGCTTTTCAAGCTCTGCCTAGGGAGATGCAGAAGCAGGGCTGCATTGGCCCCTCTCCACCCTCAGCAACCCCCAACAAGGAGAGTCACATCGATGGGGAAAGCAAAACCAAAGGGATGGCCTCTCTGTAAGGCAGGATGCAGGAAGGGGGGTGGGACTATGATCAGTTCTGCAGCACTCTCCCCCCTCCATCAAGCATCCTCACCACATTGCCCTGACCTGCTGAGCAGAACAGACCCTGGCCATAGATATTCAGTCTGGGGGGCACATTAGTCTCCAGAGGTCCCACACTAGCCAATGACCTCATGCAGTAACAAAGCCCCAGCAAAATGCACACCCAGAAGCCCCCAGCCCGTCCCAAGCAGCAAGGGGCTCAAGCCAAATCTCCAAGGGTGGCAGCAAGCCTGGGTGCAGGAGGTCAGGGTGAAAATGCAGGTATGGCTGAAAGGAAGACAGCCTGCTCCAGCCATGGGATTTTTCCATTTCACATGGTTTCCTTATGTAACTTTGAACATAAATGGGAGAGAAGTTTTTTTGGCAAGCAGAGGCCTCCAAATGCATGCCAGTCCCCAAGGGGTTTTAAATCCATACAGCATGTGCAAGGAGCATATGGGAAAATGCTGAGCTCCTGAGCTCCATATACACAAGGGCAGCACATAGCTCCCCTATTCCCCCTCATTGCTGCCTGGGAAGTGAGGGTCAGCATGGACTGGCTCCCATCAGCAACCCACAGCGAGGAGAGAAAACATGGTATTTTCTCATGCTGTGGTACTATGCACTCACAGTCACAGCCTCCCACAGACATGGCAAGGCTGCTCCCCTCCTCAACATACCCCAAGGCCAGTGGTCCCGCTCCTGGATGCAGTAGGGACTCGGTGCAATGCCAGCATTCTAGCAGGAAGGACTGGGAACAATGCCAGCCGGTCATGTTTGGCCTCCCCAGATGGTCTGAGGATGCTCAGATGCTTCTTCAGTTACTCTAACATGTTTGTGCTGGGTGCTTGAGTATATATAGACAAAGATTGACACCTTTCCCTGCCTGACCTTTGCTTGTTCTTCCCTAGACTGGGGGAACTCCTACAGCCAGGCATGAGAGATGTGGGGATTCCCCTAACAGGAACTTGGGGCTCTACACAGCTCCGCAGCCACAGGAAAGGCAGGAAGGGGAACTGGGCATCTCTGAATTGAGCAGCACCCAATTGCAAGCACCCTCTCCCATACATCAGCCAGTGCACACACCAAGCATCCTCCTTTGCAACACCAGGCTGGACATTTTAAAACAGCAGATCAAGAAAGTTGTCTTTCCAATCAGAGAGCGAGACAGGAGCAATGCTCCAGCCGATACCCAGCTCCCATCCCAGGATCCTTCAGGTACCCTGCTGAGTAATCTCTGGCCCTGGCAGCCCCCTAGTAAAGCATCCCAGCATCTTCCACCCAGCCACCACCAGTAGCAGAGAAGTTAAGGACAACGCCACAAAGGTGTTTAAGCCCTGGCAGCCCCTGGGTACGGTTTTGTTCTCTCTATACTCAATCTGCAGCTTCCTCAACCCCTCGGCTGCTGAATATGCAAGAGGAGAGATGTTTACGGTGTTTACTCCTCTCTGCTTTGTCTCAACAAACTCTCTGGGAAACGACAAATACAGCTGTGCTCCGGGACCAGGAGGAAAGCCCGTTGATGCCTACATCACCTCGATAAATAATTACGCAGACAATTAGCTCATTAACAGCAAACTGCCTCGTTAGGGAAGCACAGGCAGGCAGCACAGTGAGGTCGGGCCAAGGGCAGCAAAACGGGGTTATGGCACCCACCAGCATTCCCAGAAGATATAGGCTGCAGGGAGAGGAATGGAGGGACAGAAGGACCGGGGGATGGAAGGACAAAGGGACAGCTGTCACCCAGCCGGTGCCGGCAGGGACCGACATGCACCACAGCCTGAGAGGGCCACTGACCTTGCAGCACTTCAGCTTGCTGGTGCTGGGCTCTGCAGGAGGCATCCAGCACCACCCTTTGCCATTGGTATTTGCAGGGACCGAGGCCTCAACCCAGGGCAAAGGTGGGAATTGTTTGCTTGGGTGAGGTTTTTTGTGTTGTTTTTGTTTCGGGGTTGTGTTTTGGGGGCTTTTGTGTGCATGTTTTTGTTGTTTTGCTTTGGTTTTGTTTGTTTGGGCTTTTTAAAGATATTATTTTTTCTTCTGTTTTCAATTTAGCGTTTTTCTTTGACGTCCCTCTAGGCTGTCCCTGGCCCCAAGACACCCCAGGCCCTGATCTCCCCCGTGAAGCAGCCTTCTCCTCTCTCCCAGCACTAACCTGCCTCCCCAGAAGAGGATCAGGGAGTCAGATCTCCATGGGAAGCAGCCTGCGGGAGCGGGGAAAGCAGGCCTGCAACACCAAGCGAGTGCCAGCAGGCAACCCCTTGACATGCCCTGTCTCACTGCCTCCCTTCACAGCGAGGCTCAGGCCACTCAGTGTTACTAATTAGCCAGTAACTCACCAGTTATCACCATTACAGGCTCACCCCATCCCCCTGTGCCCCCTCAGGGGCTGTGATGGAAGATGCAAGGGACAAAAAGAGCCAGGCAGGAGGTTGCAGGAGGCAGGCACCAAGTACCAGAATGGGATGCCAGGCTTTTTTGCACACTAATCGCTGACCAGGAATAATCCCAGTGTTGTATGGTTCGTTAAAACCTGCATTTCTCTGGCTGCCCCTGTGAAGGATTTGGCTTATCCTGGTCCAGTTCAGGCCAGTTTGTTGTGAGCCATTGCCAGCAGACTGGGCAGCCAGCCCCATCAAGGGCTCTTACTCTTACCTTACTCTTACTCTTCTCCCTGGGGTAGCACAGGAAAAGCTGCTGCCTACATTCTGACAGTTCCCAGCACCAACTCCTCCCGCACTGCCAGCCCAGGAGTCAAGGACTCCAGGAACCCCAAATCACTCCCTGCTGCAACATTTCCACTCTGTCTCCAACCTGCTGCCTTTTCTCAGCCCTCCTACATCAGACCCTTATCCCCCACTTTGGGGACAGATGCACTGGGCAGATGAGCTGAGAGCACAACTGTCTGTGAGCACACAGACCCCCAGTCCCTGCACTGCACAGGGGAAGCAAAAAGATGGGCTACACAGCACTGAACCTCTCTTAGGTGAGACGCCTTGAGCAGCAAAACCTCTGGAGGGGCTCAGGAGTTATTTGGTCAGTGGGGCTGGCACAGGGGAACATACTGGATGGTCCCACAAGGTGCCTTTGGTGCATGTGCACGTCTATGCCCAGGTCTGAGTGCACCAGCATAAAGGATCTCACTCCCAAACCAGTTCCACTTCCCATCCCGCTGCCAGATCGTTGAATCCCAGAAGGGAAGAAATGAATTTGCTCTCCTCATCAGCACTGAAAAGGATCCATGGACATCTGAGTTGGCTGCCAAGCCTGGCGGCTACTCCTGGCTCTGACACCAGCTCCAGAGAATGGGAGCTGCCCTGCAGCACTGAGGAATGAACATCTCTTGGTCCTGCGCTGCTAGAGGTCTGAGAGCAGTGTATCAGCAAAGCCATCTCCAGGATGGACCAGCCTCAGCCCCTTGCTGCTGAGAAAGAACAGAGCAAATGAGCTCCTGAGATGTTTTCTATATGGTTGGGGTGTAAACCCCAAGCAACTACTTACTTGAGCAATTACATTCTGCTCCTTAAAAATAAAAAAAAACAACCAACCCAAACATGTCCTTTATTGGTGGCCATCCCTCACTGAGGATCTGTCACTACCACAACCCACCCCAGAAATGGCTGCATTTTATGAGGGGCACAGAAATTCCTGACAGAAAGAGGTTATATGTTTCAAAGGGTCTGGTTTGGCTTGAGCTCAGCACAGCAAGGGGATAAGGGTTTGACTCATGATCCAGTCATACCTTTCCTGGCTCTGCTTGGTAGATGGAGCAGGTCAGGGATAGAAAATACCACCTGGCTCCCCTGGTGGAGGACAGCATCCATTCAAAGGAGACACCCCATTGTGGCACACACCCTTCCACCCCACCAAAAGCCACATCTGCAGGAACCAAAGAGCACCCTGAGATCCTCCTACTCTCATGGGCTGGCAACCACATAGCAAGCCCAGCACTGTTATAGCTTGAAAGTGCTTCAAAGGGGGGGGGGGAATTCCCTCTCCCCAAACCTCAGGGGCACAGCATTGCTGTGGGGAACCAGGAGAGAGGCAAACTGGGAGTATGGGAGGGAGCAGTGAGCACCTCCACCACCACTGCCAGGAGCTGCACAACCCAACAGACAGCAGTGTAACAATTTCATCATTTTCCATCAGAATTGAATTAGTTCAAAGCCAAAATCTGATTTGCAAGCCCAGTGCTCTTGACAGCAAACCCTTTACTTTGTCAGGCAGCTGTTAGCTGTCTCCTCCAGAGCTGTGGGGAGGACAGTGGAAGGGAAGGCAAGGCCGCTCCACAGGGACCCCCTACCCACCTGCCTGCACTGCCAGGCACCCAAAACCCTGCTTGGGCAAGGCTAGGAGCTTGGTGATGAGTGCCATCTACCAGCACACAGGGCTGGGGATAGGTGGACAATAGCAGGGGTCTTGGGACCCCCCACCAGACCCTCCCAAACACACACATCAGCACTCCAAAAATCCTCTCTGTCAGGCACCTGCCTGGGGACTACCCAGCTCAGTTTGGTGATACCCAGTGTAAGACCTCCCTGCCACCCCTCACCATAATCTCTCTAAAACCACTCATGGTTTTTGGCATCCCTGGGAAAAAAAAAAAGAAAAAAAAAAGAAGATAAAATCCAGCAATATTATTAATTCATCTGCAAAACAAACCCAGAGACAAGCAGGGAGATCCCCTGCTTCTCACAGCTCATAGGTCCCACACTGAGCAGCTGAGCTACCACCAAGGGCCAGATGCACCCATGTGAGCACTAGGCAGGAGGACTCATCTCTGGTGACAGAGGGGAGCACTCCCTCAATTGGGAATCACTGCTCTGGGATGCCTGCACTCGCCTCCTGCACTTGTGGGCAACAGTTTGCACTGGCTATGGTCAAAACTCACCTCACTAACAGCACCTTGTGCCTTCTGTCTCCTCTCCTGCAGCCCATGCCTGGTCCCTTCATGCTGAGCATATGACCAAATTCTACTGGGACCACGAACCTCACCACCTCCCTCCGTGCTCCCAGTCCCCCACACCTTCTGCTCAGCCACTGCCAAGACCCAGATGACACAACACTCACAAATTCACACATGCCATCTGCAAGGGACTCACCAGTGGAGCTGCAGCCCTGAGGACTAAGCATCCTGCCTTGCCAGCCCATCTCACTGACATGCCTCGAATCCATAGTGCAGGGGCACCAGAAGCTGGCATCTGCATAGGCATGAGGCCCCTTGCTCAGGGCTCTCCACAGGCACCAATACAACCCAAACGCAGATAGCCACCCCACAGTGAAGCCATGAAGAACGCTACTGAGCAAGCTGAGCACCCAGCCATAACAGTACAGTTCAGATCAGGTCACTGGGAAGGGTCTGGCCAGAGAGCACCACCAAGAACCAGAGGAGACAAGCGGGCACTTACCGAGTTGATGCAGCCTAGTTCCTTATTCAAGAGCCAGGGCAGCGAGAGTTTCCCTTCCCCTCTGTAGCATGACTGGATACGCTCCTTGATCTTATCCTTTATTTTCTTCAACGTGAAGAGGCAGAGCACAGACTCCTTGGGAGGCTTAACCCTGTTTTTCTGGCCCTGGGAGAAGATGGTGAAGAGAATATCCTCCCGCTCCGAGATACCCAGGTGCTTGGCCAAAGCCTTGCCAGGCCTGGTCAGGTAGGCATCCTGAATCAGGCGGTACTCAATGCCGTCCTGCATGCAGCCAATGGGGAACTCCACGTAGGAGTAGAACTTGGGGTCATCCACACAGAGGCGGACGATCTTGGAGGTGAAAAACTGCTCCCCAGTGGAGTCAGGTGAGGTGAGCTGGGTGTCCAGCTGCAGGGTCAGGTAGTAAACAAACTGCTCACTGCTGAAGCTGTATATGTAATAGATGTCAAAGGTGGGGAACTTGGAGAGTGTATCTGAAGGGATCTTGAGCTGAGAGGAGACAAATTCATCCTGATAGACAAAGCCAAACATCTCCGCGTTCTCCTCATTGGCCATCAGCTTGCGACTGGAGAGGGTGGGGAAGTACTCCGACTTCCCATCAATGGGCGTCCCAATGAAGAGCTTGTTCTGTCCATTTAGCACCTCAATGATGACCCCAGACATGGTGCCCGACTCGTTGACGCTGGAGAGGTAGTGCTCCTTGCGGTGGTGGGGCTCACCCAACTTGAAGAGGTCATCCAGCCGGAGAAACTGGCAAATACCCTGGGAGGCACTGCCACAGGCGATCAGCCGGTTCCCCGAGTAGTCCACCAGCAGCAGTTTGTTCACGTTGTTGGTGGTGACCAGCCCATGAGGGCAGGACTGAACACTGGGCGGAGGGTAACACTTCTCATTGTCCTCCACAGGCCCTGTCACATGGGTCCGCAGGAGTGTGAGGTTATTGGAGAGCTTGTAGATCCGATTGACAGCCCCCACATAGACCTCCCCAGTTTTGTTGTGGACCACCAAGTGCGTCAAGCTCCAGTCTGAAACTGGGAAAGTCCTAAAGGGAGACTTGGGGCTGCTTTCCGCCAGCGGTAGCCAGGTGCTCCCCAAGAGCAGCAAGGTCCAAACATTAATGGACAAGTGGTGCTTGAGCCAAAGGAGCCACATTGCAGCGGCCTCACAACCAGCCAAGGCCATGCCCAAACCAGCCACAAAATAAATAGAAACAAACCCAAACTAAAGGGATGAGGGAAAAAGAGCTAACGGGAAACAGTCTCCTCTGCTTCTGCTGTGCTCAGCATTCAAGGCATCGTGGGCACAGCCAGTCTGGTCAGCCCTAGAGGGAGAGACAAGAAGATCAGGGTTAGAAGGCTTTCCTGCATGGTGTCAAGCCTGCTCCACCCCACCCAGCTGCTTCACGCTTTTCCAGCGGGCACCCTAACAAAACATCCCCCACCACCTTCTGCCACAAAAGAAGATGCATCCCCAGTGCAAGGACAAGAGAGTTTGTGAGATGTGAAGGACAGCCCTGCCTGCTCACAGCATGTCTCAGCCAAGGAGCTGCCACGTGCTTTGTCTCACCACCAGTCAGTGGCCTCCTCCAAGGGGCACCACCCTGCCCTTGCCACCACACCGGCCCCCTCAAGAGAGCAGAAGCTGCCTGAGCAAGCCTGCAGCCCGGCCCAGTCGCAGCTGCCAGCAAATCGCAGCTTGCTTGGAACACCCACCGCACACATATGCCTTCGGTAGGATGTCGCTGGCCCTGACCTCCTCTGAATACCACCAGCAGCACAGAAGCATTTGCCAGGGATGGCTGCTAACAAACCTTGAGCAAAGCCTCCCAGGCTGCTGCGCCTGCCCTGCTCCACCATAGCTTTGGGAGCAGATGCAAAAGCCCAGTTTGCAGCAATCACAGCCCAAGCCCCTGCACAGAGGAGGTATCTTGTAAGCACTTTTTAAAGGAGCTGGGAGAGCCGAGAGCCCAGGCACGCCGCCTGCTGTCCCTGCCACCTGCCTGCCTGACAAGCCCCAGGAGGCGGGTGGGCAGCAAGAAGCAGGCATGGCAAGGAGAAGCACGTCCTTCTGGCATTTATATGCATTAAGAAACACAGGGCCAGCCATTAGGCAGTTGGCTTGAGATGCTCTGGAAGGAAGAGGGGGCACATGCAGGGAGGATTGGAGAGCTCTGCATGCTGCTGTGCCACAGCTGGGGCCCACCAACATGGAGCAACAAAGCAACAGGAAGCCAGAACTGGTGTAATGTTTGCACCCCCGTCAGTGGAGAGGAGATGGCCACAGGTAGCCAACACAGCTCTTGCCTTCAGTACCTGCTCAGCAACCCCTTGGTTACAGCTCCCTCCCTGTCTTCTCCATCCCCCGCCCCAGGTACCAGCACCTCTGGGCTAACATGGGGTTGTGCAAACCCCCCCTTACCAGCACACAGCCCATCCCAGACACTGTCACAGCCTATCTGCCCAGGGTGGGACTGTGACTCCCAAGGTCCACGGCTGGGACACAAACTCAGCCCTCAGCTCCCAGCCCAGCCATCACAGATAAGCTGTTCTGAAAGCGATAGTAGGAGGAGAGGCTCCCTCTCCTTATCACCCATCTCTGACTCAGCCCGGAGTAACCTGCAGGAGGATCCCCAGGGTTGTGGAGGGAGTGGCACAGGTAGGAAATATGGCCCGAGGTGACTGTGCAGCTCTGTCGGCATTGGCATTGCAGACTGGGCAGGGTGTGATCAGAGGGCAGCGGGCTGCACACACCATAATGCAGGGCCGCGGGGGAGCAATGGCTACACTATGCTCTTAGCAGGGCTCTAGGACCTGTCAGCCAGAGCCCACACAAGTTTGGGGAGCCACATCATCACCAGGCCAGCAGCTGGGCCATATGGGTACCCTGACATCCCATACAGCATCCTTCAATTCTGCTGCCCCTTTCCCAAGCCACAGAGACAGACAGGGAGAGATCTGAGGGAAGGGGAACACCTCTTCCTCCTTTTCCTACTCCCAAACCTCCCGGCCACCCTTGCAACCCCACAAGATCTGCTGACACCATGGGCAAAACTCACACATCACTTCCAAACCCTCTCTGCCGATCTGACATCTCCACCAGCTATCCCCTGCCCAAATGCTCACCACCCTGTTCCCTGCTGCTGCCCAAACACATCCACCTCCAAGGCAATAGCCTTAAGGAAGGTTTGGACTAGAGCATAGAAGCAATACCAAAACCAAATCCAGGTGCAACAAGCTCTGTAGGTGTGGAGACAACCAAAGCATGAAGACACCAGAAAAGGCCAAGGTCCTAATTTCCCATTCCTACCATCTTTTCCAACACTGGAAGCCTTCTAGCAAAGAACACAGAGCCTCACCACTGCCAGGGTGAGACTGCTCCCAAGACAGACACACTGCCAGCACCTTCACTTTTACAAGCTTGTCAGCAAGAGCCCAACCACGAGAACCCCAGATCAGAGCTTATCAGCCCCAAACCACACCAAGGCACGGGACCAAACCACACCGTCAGCAAAAACCCACCAGTTTAGCACTGAAAGCCACCTGCAGCAGGCAGCACAATTTCCTGACAGGTTGCCAGCAGGAGGTTTCCAACCTTAAGAAACTGGTACAGCCCTCACCAAGCCATCACGAACCACAGTGCTGAGTCCCTCCAGGAACAATACAGCTGGCTGCCTTGCAAGGATATCACCATTAACGGGAAACTCCGGTGCCAGCAGCAGGCTGCAGAGCAAAGGACAAGTGGGGAAACCAGTGAAGGTGAAAATGGGAGTTTGGTGAAGCATGGAGATGCCAGCCAGAGCATCACCCTGCCACGACAGGGAAGTGGGACAGTGAAGTCACTTTCTTGGTGCTTTTCTGTGATTCATCATTTCTATTTCAGCCTGAAAACTGGAGGTCAGACTGCTGCCACAAAACAGTGCTAGAAAGCCCAACAGGAGATTCCCAAGTTAACATAGGAAACTACTATTCAGGAGCTGGAACAAGAGCAAAGTGAGGCAAATCTGGAGCAAGCCAAGAGCAGAGAAATGGCACTCTGCAGATCTCCTCTGAGATTTCTGCTCCTAAATATACTTCAGCAGCAACATCTCATCCTAGTGACTTGACATCAGCAGTGGTTTTGTCTGTCCTCTTTCTTCTGAATTAAAAATCTGGATTCCTGAGACTTGGATCAAACTAAAGCAGGACTTGAGTCTGCAGTGGTGTGGGCAACGGGCAGCCCTGCACCTGAGCACGGGTGCTTGCATGGCCCCAGTTCCCTGCCCCTGGGAAGAGCAGTGAAGGAGTCAAAGGGCATTTCCCTCCTGTCACACCTGCACAGAGAGGTCATGGTACAACTAACACCAGGGCAGCTCCTCCACTAGCACGCACTTTGAACTATGCAGCACTCAAACCCCATGGGGCTGGACTCAAGTAGCATCTCATCCCTGGGAGGACCCTGCCCAGGACCGCAATGCAAGCTCCGCCAGGAATCAAATCCTGCACCACAGATACCACCAACATGGTCCAAAAGATGGAAAACTCTGAGCAGACACCATATAGCCAATCCCAGCCGTGAAACAGGTTGCAATAAAATAATAGTAGATGAGGGAAGAGCTGTGGATGTTGTCTATTTTGATTTTAGCAAAGCCTTTGATACTGTTTCCCATAACATTTTCCTGCAGAAACTGGCTGCCTATGGCTTGGATGCATGTGCGCTTCGCTGCATCCAGAACTGGCTGGGTGGCCGGGCCCAGCGAGTGGTGGTGAATGGAGCTGGATCCAGTTGGCGGCCGGTCACTAG
>JANHGL010000938.1:0-10101 GCA_024611195.1 Ceyx melanurus
AGGGCTCTCAGCCTGGCCTGGCACAGAGATGCTCCAGCCCCTCAGCAGCTTCCCAGCCTCCAATGGACTCTCTCCAGTCGTTCCCTGTATCTTTTGAACTGGGGACCCATTTTGACTTGGTATCACTGGGTGTCCATAATATTTAAAAACTCTAAGTGAATATGAAGTAATCTGTTGGTTTTTTTCTCTCTCTCTCTCTTAAATTTCTTGCTCTTACTTTATTTTTTTCTCTCTCTTTAATTTTTAGAAACTAGCATCATCTTGAAGCCCATCAAGTTAATCTAGAAAAAAAAAGGTTTTTGTCCCTCCAGTATATCCAGAGTTCTCAGTTTAAATACAAAGAGAAAATGAGTAGCTTATTGGACACATAACTTTTGCCTCCTCCAGGGCAACCAACTGCTTAGCTTGGAAGCTGCTAAATTATTATTTTTAGTGGGAGATGATGCACTTCATCCAAGTATGTTTAATTGTAGATGCCAAAGCATAGCAGAGCAATGGAAACATTCCAATGGGGCAAGCTCCACTTGTGAGAGAAGGGTGGGGGTTTAGGGGTACAGCCCTGTTGGGTTTTGTTTTGCCCCCAGCAGCCTTAGCCAGAGCTTGACTTCAAGAGTTTCAGACTCCAGTGGCCTGTCGTGGCACCCTGGCAATCATTTGGTGAGCATGGGTGTGCTCTGGCTCCCATTTACACTCCTAACGTTGCTTTGTGTTTCTCAGTGACACCCAGCTCAGGTTCACAGACCGTGTGAAGACTGGGGTCACTGGGGAGCAGATCTGGCTGCAGATCAACGAGCCAACCCCCCAGGACAAGGGCAAATACACAATGGAGCTCTTTGATGGCAAAACAGGGCACACAAAGACAGTGGATCTCTCTGGACAAGGTTGGTCGTTTCCTCTGCTGGCATCACCTGCACGTGGGCACTACGTGGCCATAGGGAAGGGGCTTCTAGAGCAGCATCTTGCTGCAGACCCTGTGGGTTGTAGGGTGTCTGTGGGGACAGTGCAATTTGTTCTCCTCAACCCATGTTCTTGGGTCATAAAATCTACAGGAGGTTGGAGCCAGGTGGGGTCGGGCTCTGCTCCCAAGGGACAAGCACCAGGACAAGAGGAACCAGTCTCAAGCTTCCCCAGGGGAGGTTGAGGTTGGAGCTGAGGAACAATTTCTTCCCCTCCAGGGCTGTCCCAGCTTCAGTCAAAAAGGTTTGGGAGCCCTTGGCCTTGAGCTGTCACTTAGGTGGTGCTTTGGGGGTCTCTTTCTCTCTTCTGTGAAATTATTTCAGCCTGTTTCTCTCCTGTTCTCTTAAACATGTCTTAAACCATGACTTTTAAAAGGAGAATTGTGTTTATGTGTTCATAATGTACATGCTTTAGCTGCCATGTACACACAGTCACTGCCATGTGCACTGTGACCTTTATTAGTGGAACCATTCAGCATTTCAGGGCTTACACAGCACAGATGCAATACAATGTATGATACACATGCATGCATCCATTACATTTCTCTAATCATGTCTGCATTTTAGGTGTATTTCTGCAGTTTAAATGTATTTCTGCATTTTAAATATATTTCTGATTTAAAATTAATTTATTTCTGCACTTAAATTTAAGCTTGTGGCCACTTACCTCTGAACCTCCCTTTAAAATCACCTTTTCTCTTTGCAAAGCATTTGATGAAGCCTTTGCTGAGTTCGAGAGACTGAAGTAAGTTTTACACCTCCTCAGCATGGTGCTGTCAGCTGTGAAATACTAACCCAGTGTGGTTTGTGCTCTGAAACAAGTCCCAGCCCTGCCACAGCCCGTGGGAGGTCTGCACGTGGCTGCTCTGGGCTAACTCCTACGTGCTGCTTGGGGGGGAGAACAGAGCCTTGCCAGATGAGGGGAGATTTCCCACAGCAGATTTGAGGCAGTGACAGAGTTAAGCTCTTTTTTCAGTCCCTTTGAGCAAACTTTAACTGAAACTGGACTTTCTTTCTGTTTCTCCCAACTGCAGGCAAGCTGCGATCGCAGAGAAAAGTAAGTGTTGGTTCCCTGCCAGCTCAGAGCTGCTTGTGAGGTGTAGCTGCGTGTGCACCTGCTCATCCTGACACCAGTTTGTCCTTCTGCTGAGGAGGGGGTGACCTGGCAGCAGTCTAACCCCGGGGCAGCTCTCCACCTCATTGCTTAGGGTTGTGCTGAGTTATCCCAGCTCAGCTCCTGGTCTCGTTCCCAGTTGGCCTTCTCTGAAAACCAGCTCTGGTGCTGAGATCTCTGGTGCATGTTCCCTGCACAAAAGATGCTTTGTTTTCAGAGAGGGAGGAAATCACTGGGCTAGTTTTGAACCCTCTAAAATGTCAAGTGGCTCTGCAGTTTGCACACAACTTGGTTAAAAAGCAACGGTGGGTTCTGGGTTGCTTACAGGGGGACCCTGGACCTCCTCGTGCCCTCACCTGTGTGGCAGCTCTGACACAGCAGCTGAAACAAAAGTAGATATTAATTACTTGAGGAATAAGTCATTAGGATTCATCTTGAATTATTAAACTCAATATTTTGCCTATTTAAAAAAATGCATGGAAAAGAAACGTAATGCATTCAAAATTCTCCTGTGGCAGGTGACTTTCAGGCCTGTATGTCAATGAGGGCAGAATGGGCACTTGGAGAAGAACATGTAGAGAGATCTGAGCTGACTCCTCCTGGACACACACAGTTGGACTCAAAGATCTTAAGATCTTTTCCAGCCTAAATGATTCTGTGCTCCAGCCAGCATGGGGCTTGGCTATGTCCCATGCTCCCTACATGTCCCATTGAGGCAGTGCCAAGGGCTCAGTAATGGCCCTGCCCGGGCTGTTTAATCCCTACCCCTGACATGTTAGTTGATGTCACTCAGTCCTGGTCTCACCCAGTCGTTATCTCTCGTGCTTCAGAGCACATCCTCCCCAGGGTGGGTAGGAGGGGAACACTCTGTGCAGTCATTTCCTTCCGCTGCAAGGCGTGTGGGACCACGATCCCTCCTGCAGCCCCTGTGGGGCTCTGAGCTGGAAACCAGACCAGAACCTGGCTCCATTCACACCCACCTGCATCCACAGTGCCAGAGCTCTGCTGCTGGCACCCACACTCGGATTAGAACCTGATCCCCACCACTTCACCAGGTGTTGTTTCCTTTTGAAAACACAAAACGACACCAGAAAGTTGTTTTTTTACACCACTAGAAATTTAGAGCCAGGTCTCAAAGATCCAGGTGTCTTCTGTGCTCTCTGAAGTAACACTGATTTGATGGCAAAATCTGCAGGGCACAGCCTGTGTGCTTTAATCCCCCCCTGCAAGTGGCTGACACCAGCAGGTCACAGGTACTTTTGCCGTGGGTTCAACTCTTTTCCAAGCCCCAGTGGTGTGCTGAGAACACTGAACAGTTCTCTGCTAACACAGCCATCAGAGGGGAGCTGTGGGTAAATAAAGACAAAAGGAAAGAACTGGAGGGGAAACAGAATCTGGGACATTGCAGTTGGTTTTTGAGACACTAAACTATTCCTCTTGTCTTTCCAGACCGCGCGCGGGTTCTTGGAGGTTTGCCTGACGTTGTCACCATCCAGGAGGGCAAGGTACAGTAAATTCTCTGAGTCCTTACACAACAGCCTCACAGCTTGAATGAATCATGGGAAAATAGTCACCTTTTATTTTATTTTATTTTTTTTAGAGGTGCCATCTTTAAAAACCTGCTGCATTATTTATTCATCCCCTGCCTTCTGTGCATAATTCAACCGTCTGGGCACAGATGGGTTTCTGTATTCAGGGCAGTGCCTTTTCTTGAGGATTAGATAAAAGTGAGATGACAATGGGAGCTGAGACCAGAATTCCTTATGTAACCAGCTCCTAAAAAATTCACATGTAGGGTTTGCAGTTAAGAGTTTTCAGTAACAGGGCATGGGGGAGGTCGAGTGCTGTTTGCTTTTAAACAAGAAAGCCTGTCCTTCTGGGTCTTGTGCTGTTTGCTTCTGTGCAATGCAGTGAGACAGCCAAGGCTGGCTTGTGGATGGTGGCAGAGCTGTAAATCAGAACAAGTCTGGGCTCATCCTTGAGCAAAAGGACAAAGTTTCCTCTGTTTCATCAGGGTAAATGAGAAGGAAGCTGAAAGAAGCCCGGGGTGGGTGTTACACTGAGTTGTGTCAGTGGAGTTCAGGCAGAAGCTCGTGGTCCGGCCCTCCCAGAGGGACTGAGCTCCATCAGTGCCAGAGAACAGGATGGGTGACCTAGAAGGGCAGTTCTACTTCCCACAACCTTGTCCCAGCGTGCTGCTTCTCCAAGTTCACAGCATCACAGGGTGTCAGGGGACCCTGGAGATCTTTGAGTCCAACCCTCTGCCAGAGCAGGGTCATAGAATAGAATCTAATCCAGCACAGGGCACACAGGAACACAGCCGGGGGGGCTGGGAAAGTCTCCAGAGAAGGAGACTCCACAAACTCTCTTGGGGAGCCTGTTCCAGTGCCTGTGACCCTCACAGTGAAGAAGTTCCTCCTCACGTTGAGGTGGCACCTCCTGTGCTCCAGCTTCCATCCATTTCCCCTTGTCACAGGGCACCAGTGAGATGAGGCTGCCCCTCTCCTCCAGTGCTGCTCTGCCCCCAGCCAGCTCCTCCCTGCAGCATCTGTGAGCCTTGTAACGGGGCACAGGAATGTCACTGGAATCCCATAATGGGACAAGTACAGGAGGCAGCCACCTGGCAGTGCTGGCAGGATCTGGCTGTGGGTCAGCTGGGTTAAAAGCATTTGATCATAAGCTGGGCAGAAGTGTTAAGAGACTAAAACCTAGGTCTGAATCACTTCACAGTGTGAGAGTCTCGACTGGTTGGCCATGCTCTGTGCTCTAGAAGTAGAAGCACTGAGTCTTCACCACTCCAGGGTGGCAGAGGCTGTGCCAGGCTGCCCAGGGAGGTGGTGGCTACCCCATCCCCAGCACCATCCCAGGGGAGGTTGGTGCTCTGAGCACCCTGCTCTGGCTGCAGATGGCCCTGCTCCCTGCAGGGGGGTGGACCAAATGAGCTTGAAGTGTCCCTTCCCACCCACTCTGTGGCTCTCTGATGAGAGCACTGTAACCATAGGTAGAAGACACAAAAACAATGAATTTTCAGCTCCTCAGCTCAAAGTACCTGTGCTCAGAGAGGAGACTCTCACTCTGCTTTGGTAGGAGATCCAGGTGGCTATTACCAGCTTTAAGCTTCCTGCCCAAGGAGACTTGACACGAAGTTGAGTGTGAGCTCACTACAGCAGAATGTGTGGTGTTTGTAAAAAAGGAGTTGCAAAATCTTACCCGGCCACGCACTGCCCTTGGCAGCAAGGACAAACATCTGTAATGTTTGAGTAAGTGACTGAAAACCTCCCAGAGCTGCAGACAAATGTCCCTGACCTTACATTTGAGGACTCGGTAGGTGATGGTTTCGTGAAGCTGCGTAGGACAGAGAGTGCTCGGGGTGAGCAGCTCCTGCCTGGGTGTGATGGCTCCTCTGGCTGGGACCAGGAGTAAACAAGGTAGCAGAGGGCAGTTGCAAGCTTTGGTTCTGAACACCAGTGCAGCTGTAACTGGAGTTCCAGGGACAGATTTAAACTGGGCACTGTGATGCTCAGTGTAGCTCGTCCCCTGTGTGGGGCAGTGCTCGCTACTGGCCAGTAATGAAACCGTGGCCCAGATGGCCTAAGAGGCTTCCCCTGATAGCCATAAATGCTCTTCAGCAGGGTGATATAATTGGAAGAGGCTCAGTGTCAGCCTGTATTAGGCAGGGCACTGACTTGGCTGAGAACATGAGCCTGAGATAAGGCTTATTCTTATTCTTCACCAGGATAAGGGTTTTGGGTTGAACACAGCATCATCATCAGGGGGTGACAAAGATATATGTGAGAAAAGACCCTCCTGCCTGAAGAACAGAAAATCTGGAGAGTAGACAGTCACTTCACCATGGTGAAGGCTCCATAATGATGGAGTTGCCTCCCAGAAAACTAGAGATCTCACCATCTATGAAGTGAATGATGAGCTACATTTCTGCACATTGGTAGCTGGAGTATAGATATGAAGAGTTGGGCACATCAGGCAGAGCAGTGATGTCAAACAGGAGCCAGTGATGCCAGGTTAAGCAAAAGGCAGCTATTTTAAGGCATGATTCAGAAGAAGAAGAGTCATCGCTGCTGCTTGAATCTCTTTGAATTAAGGAGCTCTGGCACCACTCCAAACCCCCAGGGTCTGAATGATGCCATGAACAGAGCTGTCTGGACATGGGCATCAGCTCCTCAGCATCTCCAGCAGGGGCTGGGGCCATGTGGTGCTGATCTCCTGCTGGCTAGAGGAGCAGAAGACAGGCAAGGAATGCGTGTGCCAATCCTGGCTGAGGGTGTGCTTGTACCCAGAGGGGGAAATGCAAAACCCTCTGGTTTTCCCCTTGTTGCTCCAAAAGGTGGACTGATGTAGCAATCAAAACCACACTCTGTTCACAGCAGCAGCCAAGAGGGCAGCCAACAGCCCCAGCTGCAGGAAGGCAGAGAGGCCATTGCCACCCCTCCCTTGGGCTCTGCCTTCTCTTCAGTACCAAGAGCTATGTGGTGGAGCAAAGACCTTTCCCCCTCTGTTCTGCTCTCATTTTGTCCCTTAGGGCATCAGGGTTTGGTTTATTTGACTTCTGTTTTGTTCTCAGAGGTACAAAAATCTCTCCTTTTTACAGAGGTGTCAATTTCTTCTTCTGCTCCTTTCATCAGCCTTCTTTCTGGGTGTCTCCTCTGCCCCACCTTCACCATCACACTGCCAGTCAGCTTACAGGAGTGTGTGAAACTATTCCAGTCTGTTGGAGGAGCTGTCAGGGCATAGTTTATAAAGATCTGAAATTCAACTAAATATTCCAGGGGCGCTTTGTTCTTATTCCTGCTTTCTTGACTTCTGGGGTAAATATATACAGAGAGAGTGAGCTTGATGTCAACAAGTCCATGTGATGCTGCATTAAATCATCATCTCAGGTCTAACACACAAGCACAGATATTTTCTAACTTGAGATTTAAAGAGAAAGCTCTGCTAATGATTAGGAGGGTAGAGAAGAAGGTCCATAAAATATTGAGAGGTTTTAATGGAGCTTCTGAATTAACTGGGCTCCTTCTTATCCTATACGATGCAGAAGACTCTGGCATGGTATTGATTCCTGACGATTTGCATCCATTTACTGTAAGCAGGAAGCTAAATGGGGAGCTGAAGCCTTTTGGGAAGCCAGGCATCCAAACCCAGAGCAAATATTGACTGGCTCTGCCTCACAATCCCTTTGCCCTTTTTCCGTAGGCGCTCAATCTTTCGTGCACCGTCTGGGGAGATCCCACGCCAGAGGTCTCGTGGCTGAAGAACGAAAAAGCCTTCGTGTCGGATGAAAACTGCACCCTGAGGTTTGAGTCGGGGAAGAAAGTCAGCTTCACCATCTCCACCGTGTCCACGCTGGACTCGGGGAAGTACAGCGTGGTGGTGAAGAACCAGTACGGCACCGAGACCAGCGACGTCACCGTGAGTGTCTTCATACCCGAGGAGGAGAGGCAGGCTGAGCAGGAGAAAGAAGAGAAGAAAGCCTAAGAGTGACCTTGGGGGGTAGCAAAGGGCAGGGCAGGGCAGATCTGGGGTGACAGGCTGGCATATTCTGCGTGTCAATGGCTTTCTGCTTTAGCAGGCAGCCTTGGGTTCTTCCACTCGCTTCACTTTTGCTTCTAACGCACTTAGCCAGGGAAAAGTGGATTATTCCTAAATATTTTCCTGCTGCTGACTTCACTGGTCTGGCTGTAGCACCTTCAGCCAGAGCTTCACAGGCCTGGCTGTAGCTCCTTCAGGCAGGCCAAATGCTGTGAGCACAGCTCCACCATTTCACCCTCTTCATGGAGCATTTGGCCCTACCACAAAAGCAGAAAGGGTGAAGAATTGTCCCAGTGGAGGCGAACCAGGAGGTAGCTGCAAAGGTGAAAAATGATGGAGGCAGTTTTGAGCAGCAGTTTGGATTTGTTCCAGCTTGGGTGCACTAGCATAGATGGAATGTGTTAGAGTTCAATCACAGAGAAGTTAGTGTTGGGTTTTGTCTGCACTGCAGCCCCTTTTGTGTCACTCTGTTCATTTAGAAATGTCATCTTCATCCAGAAATGCTGTTTCACCTGCCCAGTTGGGGTAGAAGTACTGTAACATAAATGAAAACCAGGCCTAGGAGGCCAGAACACTAATGTGTGTGTGTGTGTGTGTGTGTGTCTGCAAAAGTGTAAGAGCTCTCTGTGTTCACAAATAAACTGAATTCACTTCTTTCCTCCCATCACAAGCTTGTCTTTCACTGTGTCATGTTTTGCCAGTCACAGCTCTGGTGGTTGTGCAGAGTCTGAATGCTCTCACTGCTCTGATTAACTCCAGCTCCCCTTCAGATCCCCATTAATCTCCACAGCTCACAGCAAAACCAACTCTTCACACCTTCCTGTCCACAGCCTCACCACCCTGCACCTCAGCTCACCACGGTATGTTCAGGTATTTTGCTGTTCAATGGACCTGCTCCTGAGCTTTGATGTCAGGGTGTTAGGTGAGTATTTGGTTAGACTGAGACCTAGAGAGCCAGAAGGTCTCCCCTGAGCCTCCTTCTCTCCAGGCTCAACAAACCCAGGTCCCTCAGCTGCTCCTCCCCACACTCCTGCTCCAGACCCTTCCCCAGCTCTGTTGCCCTTCTCTGGCCACGCTCCAGCCCCTCAGTGTCCTGCTGGGAGTGAGGGACCCAGAAGTGGACCCAGGATTTGAGGTGTGGCCTCACCAGGAGCTCTCAGTCCTAGTGTGTGTCACCACACAGCCTCCTGGCTCCCCTTCTCCACCACTGCAGCCCCTCACCCTGTGCTCAAGGGGAGGAGGATGAACAATGTTCCCAGGGCTGTTATTCCTGAGCAAAGCCACAGTGTCCAGCTCTGTGTGGAGCTGTGACCAGTAAAGCCTCACTGAGCTGTTGGAGCCAGACTGGCACACGAGGAGGGGAGCAGAGCTGGGGCCTGTCTCCAGGAGCCTCCCAGCCATGCCACCCGCTCCAGAAGGTTCTGTGAAGATGGTTTGATGCCACAGTGAAGAGTTTCTGTGCGTTTGGGGGCAGCTCTTGCTCCTTGGCTTTCCTGCCACCATCTCTTCTACAGCCCCAGCTTCTGAGTCTGGGAGTGAGGGTGGTCTTGGCTGCTTACAGCTGGGGGCTCTGGGAGAGACCCCTGTGGAGACACTTTGTGAGCTGGTGAAGGAGGGTCTTCCTCCAGAGCTGATGGTGGGGCTGGCTGGGTATGGTGGTGCTGGTAGGGGTGGGGGAGCCAATGCTGGTGGCACTTGCGGGGACAGTTGGCCCTGAGGGAGCGAGTGCATTGTCCTTTGGAGACGTGGGGAGGCCTGGAGGGGCCCGGGATGCTGATGTCCCGCCCCGTTGGGGAGGTGGGGTGGTGGAGCCATCCTCCATGGTGCCTCCATCCCCAGCGGTGACTCCTTGGTGTCTCTTCTCCGTGTGCCCTCGTGTCCCGCAGTGGAGAACAGGCAGCTGACCCTGGACCTGCAGACGGAGAACAAAGGCAGCGTTGTCTCCGGTGGAGAGCTGACGATTTTCCTGGACGGGCTGGCTGTTGATCTGGGAAGCCTGCCCAATGGCAGCGCTGTGACAGAGGGTGAGTGCTGCCCGGCAGCGAGCGCGCGGAGGCTCCGGAGAGAGCGCTGGGGCTGGGGGCGAGGCCCTGGCACTGCCCTGCCAACCTGGTGTTGGCAGCACCACCTCTCCCAGGTGAGGCTCTGGCCCTGGGCTTGCCCTTGGGCTCCCGTGGAGCAGCCCTTCCCCAGGGCTTCCACCAGCTGCCAGCACAGCTCAGCCACGTCCCTCGCTGTCCTGGGTGGGCTGGGGAAACAGCCTCTCTGTCTAATCCCAGGCTGCTTTGGGAGGGAAGAGACCTTTCAAGCTCATCTAGGTCCAGTCCCCCTGCAGGGAGCAGGGACGTCTGCAACTTTACACAAGAACTTTTTCTCAGTGAGGGTGCCAGAGCTCTGGAACAGGCTACCCAGGGGGGGTTGTGGAGTCTCCATCTCTGGAGACACTTAAGACCCGCCTGGATCTGTTCCTGGGCGACTTGGTCT
>JANHGL010000941.1:0-19695 GCA_024611195.1 Ceyx melanurus
GGGGCCTGTCCGCGCCGCGCTCACCGGCCTAGCCGGGCCCGCCGCACTGCTGCGGCCGGGCTTGCGGGGGAAGGAGGGACCCTCACAGTGTGACCCCTATCGGGAGAGCGGCCCTGGGTCTGAATCCTGGGTTTGGAGCTGCCTTAGCAGTCGCCGTTTTGTTCGGAGTGGATCCCGCGCTGGCTGTCGAGCCCTGGCTCCGCTTCAGGCCATGCTGCGGGAGTTTGCCAGGGGAACGTAGGAGTTCTTGGGTATTGAGCAGTAGAAGGTGAGGCCCAGCGCAGGAGGGTGTCCCCGCCTCTTGACAGCCCCGGACCCGGCTGCCCTCAGCCTGCAGACCATGGAGGCCGAGTTCGTGGAGCTGCATCGTAGGGCAAAAAAGCTGCCGCTGCCTGCAGGAGAGGGACCATCTTCTGCTTCCTTATTCTGCATGTGCTGGAAACGGTGGCATTTTACGCTTGTGCATGATGCAGATCCCCAGTGGGTTGGGTAAATGTGTGTAGAAGCAACTTTCTGGCTCCCAGCTTCAGGCTGTCCAAGGCCTTTGCTTAATGAAGGATTTTTTCTTTCATTTGAGGGGGGAAACCAAAAAGTATTAATTCCCAAATAACAGCTTTTGGGCTGGAAATAAATATAACAAGGCTTAGTGCCAAAGAGGGTCTTGTTTTGATTTTGTTTGTTTGATGGTATTTTTTGTTTGGGTATTTTTTCCTGAAGATAAAAATACTTCAAAAGTGGAGCTAATATTACTTACCTTTGTCTTGTCTCTGGTTGAATAATTGGTTGAGTTTAATGATTTGGAAGTGTCTAAAACACTTAACAGCAGTGTCACCCCTTAAGAAAAAGTTATTCCCATCACCCTCTGAGAAGCAGTGGGAATGAGTGTGAAAAGCCAGCTGCCTTTTTTCCCTTCCCTGATGTTGGAAAAGGTGTATTCTAAGTGTGAGTGACAGCATGAAGGCATCAAGCTACTGATGGGCTGCTTGTAGATTTTACTTGGTCTAATCTTCAGTGTTTAGGGTTCTGATTTGAGTGATGCCAGTTGCTTGTTTGTAGTTTTGTTGATACTGCTGCTGCGGCTCTGGAACAGTAAAGCTGGTACTGGGGAAAGTACAGTTAGTAAGAGGAACTGGAAAGTGTCTCTTGGGAGCCACGTGGATAATTGGCACGAGCTGGTCATGAATCCAACACCATTTTTGTTCCATCAATCCCTTCTCCAGGCTGTGGCATTGGGAAGTAAAACTGACTTGAACTCGCCAGGGTGTTTACAACGGGGAGGGTTTGTGTGTGGTTGGGGTTTTTCTTCCTCATCCCATGAGCCTGCAGCTCCTGGGGGTTAGGGCCTAGCTTAACTGCTTTCTTCTTCTCCTAATGCACTGAAGGTTGGAGTAAGAGGGAAGGATATTGTTGTTCTTGGCGTGGAAAAGAAGTCTGTGGCAAAGCTGCAGGATGAAAGAACAGTGAGGAAGATCTGTGCTCTGGATGACAACGTCTGCATGGCCTTTGCAGGTATGGGATCCCCTGTGGCACCTGCTGCAGCACCTGGGGGTATGGACATGAGTTCTGAGAACGTGCATAACGGGTTGGGGATGGTGGGGAAGGAGCATGTTTCCAGAGATGCTTATTACTCTTTAAGAGTAGCCTAATATAGATAAATATAGAGAGTGAGCCAGTGGTGTCATGAGAGGAAATGGGTGTTCAAGTTACTGAGGTCCTTTTGGTTTAATGGGAGGATTAGGGCAGAGAACTGATGTGTCATTGGTACAGTTATATACTGTTTAAATAGATTTACATTTGTATGTGTATACTTAATATATGTACTTTAAATTAAACCTTTTAAATTTACTATATTCTGTATAGAATGCATATTATTACAGCAGATCACAGGAGCAACAAGAGATTCCCAGTTATGGGAACCTTTCCCACATGCATCAGGCCAAAAAAGCCACGTTTTTCATTCTTGCAGAAAGCAAAAATCCCTGTTCTGGTTCATAAAATTCCTCCTGAATAAACAACACTGGATTTAAAGCAGAAAATATTCTAGTTCCACATCCATCCTGTTCCAGGGACCTTGATTTCCATTGCTCAAAGCTTAAACAAGTGGCATGAAAATTAGAAAAACACAATATAAATGGAGAGAAAATTATTTCCAGAAGGTTTCTTCTCTCCCAGGTAGTTTACAGCCTTTGTGTTAGTGATGCTTCAAGGGGAGATTGATTTTTCCAACAGAACTGATGGGGTTTAGATCTAGGGTGCAGGAGGGAGGGACTTGGGTGCTCCCTCTCCCTGGCTTCCTTAGCTGAGGGGTTCAGGTGGGGTCATAAGCTTGAAGAAAAGTTCTCTTCTAGAAACAAGGCTGCAAATTTAACATGGTGAAAAGCAGAATAAGAAATCAGTTCCTTCTGGAAAATAAATTTAAAGGGCCATACTCATTTTTATCATGTTGGTGCAGATTCATGACCCAGCCAAGATTTGCTGTGCAGGGGCTGTATAAGAAATAGACCCAGCATGTGTGAGATCACTTTGGCAATGAGCTGTTAGACAGAATGCTGCCAGGAACATTCCCATTGCCTGGTTCAGAAGTGCCTGTTACCTCAGTCACAACCATGACTGAGAGGAATCTTCACAACTGTGAGGGAAATCTTCTTGTTTTGGTGCATCAGCTTCTTTCTGTGGCCTCAAAAACACTGTTCTCTCAGCAAACCCAGACAGTGTGACTGCTCGTTTGCTTTTCCCATGGACACTGAGCTTGGGAGCCCTCTGGGATTAGTCTGTGGGGATGGTGAGAAGCATCCATCTGGGAACACACTCTCGTTCCAGGGCTGACAGCAGATGCCAGAATAGTTATAAACAGAGCTCGTGTGGAGTGTCAGAGCCACAGGCTCACAGTGGAGGATCCTGTCACCGTGGAGTACATCACACGTTACATTGCCAGTCTGAAACAGGTATGTTGGATCACACAGAGGTGCTTAAAAATATGTCTGAGCTTCAGACTGAGTGTGTGAAATGTCTGTCCTGGCTTTGTTCTGCTCAGCTGGCAAAAAACAGCATCATAAAACCCATTGTGGGTGTTCACTGGAAATAGGGATGGAGTAATCAAAAAGGAGAATTGATTACTATGTTATTTTGTTTTGGTTTGTTTTTATTTCCCCCTAAGATGAAGAAATTAATTAGCACTTGTAAGGACAGCATAGCTATCAGGAACAGCTATCATCAGGAACACTCTACTGCCCCACAGCCCTCACTCCCAAAACAATGGTGCCGAGTGATTGTCAAAACATCTTCACACTCCTGTTCATTTTCCCTCCTACTAAGCCACTGCAGGGAGGGGCATGAGGGGAGCAAATCAGTGCAATACTTAATGTGTTTTGCATTGAATATTCATTAATTTAAAATGAATTACAGGGTCAGAGTATGCCCAACTACATCCTGTGATAAAAGGATTCATTTGCCAGTATATTGAGTTTCAGCAACTAGTGGGGATTAGAAATATCTCCTGTACTCACCTACAGACGTGTGTTAGCAGTGATGCTGAGAATAGGGGAATTCTTTCTGTAATCACCACCCTACCAGAGCAGAATGCCATGGGCCCATTTCCCCTTGTTCCTTCACAGTAATCTCATGTGTGTGTCTGTCATTCTGGCACATCCATCCTTTCACACCACAAATCCCACACAGCTGGGGTGCAGCTGCCCCTGTCAAGCCTCCTTCTGGGGTTCTTTTGGTGCATGGCATGGCAAGGGCTTGGCTGACCCTGTGCCAGCAGGGCTATATATTTCTTGTGCCTCTTCTGGCTGTAAGTTCTCAAGTCTGTTTCCTACTCTAATGTGTCTGGAAGTGCTGCTGAAGTGTCTCCTCTTTCCCCCCAGAGATACACACAAAGCAACGGGCGCAGACCCTTCGGTATCTCTGCTCTCATCGTGGGCTTTGATTTCGATGGCACCCCCCAACTGTACCAGACCGACCCCTCTGGCACCTACCATGCCTGGAAGGTGAGCTCAGCCTGCCTCCTGGGGGCAAGAAATGAAATAGTTGAGGGTTTAAGGAGAGCTCAGTGGCCAGGTAGTGCTGGCTACAGCTGCAGAACTCCTTAATGATCAAACTTACCAGGACTATCAGCCTGCAGTGCAGCTTTCCTTGGGAAATCTTGTCCTGTTTTCCGAAGACCCACCTGTGCCTGCCTGTCCTTTTAGGTGACAATTAAACAGTAACACATTCAGTCTTCTGAAAACACAGTGACCACAAAGTCACTGTGACTATAGTGGCACAACTGATTTCTTGTTTAGAAAAGGCTTAATTTACAGAATAAACATCTTTTTTTTCCCCCTTCAATGTTTCCAGGCCAATGCCATTGGCAGAGGAGCCAAATCCGTGCGTGAATTCCTGGAGAAGAACTACACTGATGAAGCCATTGAAACAGATGATCTCACTATTAAACTTGTCATCAAGGCTCTTCTTGAGGTGAGTCTTTTTCAGCTCCCTAGTGTGACTTCTCTGGATTAACTTCTCCAATGGGAGCAGATGAAAATCTGGGTGCATGTCACAGGAAAAGGATCTGTGAAAGCTGTTGGTTGCAAGACAGGGTTGTGGGGTTCAGTTCAGGGGTCAGAATATTTAAGGTGACAGTTTCCATCATAGAGCTCACTGGCAGTTCTCCAGGGTGGGGAGAAAACTGCATTTCTGGGGGTTAAAGCAAATGCACCAGTGGTGTGCTAAACCCTAGCCAGAGTATTGCACTTTTGGATTGAAGCACAGAATCCCAGCATGGTGGGGGATGGAAGGGACTTCTGGAGATCATCTTGTCCAACCCCCCTGCTCCAGCAGTGTCACCCAGAGCAGGTGGACCAGGATTCTATTGTCCAGGCAGGTTTGGAATTCCTCTGAAAGAGACTCCACAACCTCTCTGGGCAGCCTGGGCTCTGTAGTTTAAGATACAGGAATTTTTAGGCTAGAGAAAATACCAAGTCAGAGGTGAGAAGGTGCTGTTCCTCTCCAGCCTGGGCGCATTGATAGCGGAACGAAGACCCTTATTTCTCAAGACCAACACTGCTCCTGGAATCAAAAGCTTAGAGCACATGAGCAAAATACTCCACCTCCATATCTGTTCTCCTTTTAAGATGACCTGAAAGAGGTTGCTTAGGAGCACATCCATTAATTCTAACACCTACATTTAACTCTCATGAAGGTTGTGCAGTCTGGTGGGAAGAACATTGAGCTGGCGGTTATGAGGCGAGAACAGCCACTGAAGGTAAAGGGTTTTGTTTTCCCTCTCACCCTTAGTAGCCAGTTTCTCTGTCACTGTTGATCTGCATTTCCACCCTTAAGCTCAATCGCTGCCCTGGAAAATCCTTCCATGCATGGGTAGTGGCCAAGGAATGTTGTGTCCACACATGGTACTTGGGTCTCCCTAAATACCAGGGTTTGTTCTTTCCCTGTCAGAACTAGAATTGCTTAAAAACCTCTAACTTGTATCTGTACCTTGAGAGTCACCTGTGTTTCTGTTTTAGATCCTCAACCCTGAAGAAATTGAGAAGTATGTTGCTGAAATTGAAAAAGAAAAGGAAGAAAATGAAAAGAAAAAACAGAAGAAAACATCCTGATGAATGAAATTCAAATGTTTAGCTGCTTCTTTTTAATTCAAGCGACAGGCTCCTCTGTATAGACAAGACGTAGGCATTCCACTCATACTGTGCCCCCTTGAGACCTCCAATAAACCTACTGTGGTTGGGTTGGTTTTTTTAAAGCTGTTATTTCTAAAAAAATCTGTTCCTTGGATTTCAGTCCTCTAAGATTATTTGGTTGCCTACCAAACAGCAGTAGCAGCCCCTTAAAGGACAGTGACTTCATTTGCATTTTTTTCCCCCCCCGAGACATTTCACTTTGCTTAGGGATTCTTTTCTTGCTGTCTCCCTTGTTAGCTTCTCCCTTTTATATAGGGCCTGTCTCAATCAGTGTGTTACGGCCTCAGCAGAATGTAACCACTATGGAATTACCTTTTCTTCCCTAAACTGGTAGCTGTAACAGGTCTGAGCTGTGCCAGGTTCACCTCTGCAGGTGCTACAGAGGTGGTGGTGTGGTGCTGGGGGAGTGCAGCAAGAGAGCAGAATGGGGCAGGCCTGGCACTGTGGCATGGCAGCAACAGTGCCTGACTTGCGGCTGTGCACGACTCAGAGAAATCAGAATATCTTGGTGTGAGTGCCCCCAGTAGATTTGCAGATCAAGTGCTGTTGGGCACTAAAGCCCTGTTGCTCCTGAGGGCAGGATCTGCTCCCTGCAGATGTTAACATGTGATGCAATAAACCCAGAAACATGCACATGCTGTCAGGTGACTCTTCTCAACTGCTTTAAGATTGGAGCAGTAAGGAATTGCACTTCAGATGGGTCCAGTTCTGGTTCCTGAGAAGCTCTTCCCAGCTGATTCACCTGCAGCCACAGTCCCCCACCCCAGAATAAGGCAGGCACTGCAAGCTGGAAAAGGCTGGGATATATCACTGGTTAAGGCTGAGATGCCTTCCTCCTAAGGCAACTCTCAACAGCAATGCCTGTGTCTTGGGTTAGAGCTGAGGCTCCACTGTGAAACAAGGGGAATTAATACCTGGATGGATTTTTAAGGCAGTATTACAGAAGTTAGTGATTTCTCATTTAACAAGTTAGTGCAGCAGAGCAGTTCAGTCTCCCCTCAATGCCACACCAGCTGTTTTACCAGCAGAGCAGTTCAGAGGCTTGCAGCAGCCTCCCCAGCTGTTTTTGCACACCCTGTTCTGCTGGCACAAGCCCAGATTCTGGAGGTGTTCTGTGGCTACTGAACCAGCAGCACTGCCACCCGAACCAAACTGGGTGAGCCTCCGTAGCCCAGGGACTCAAGTCACAAGAGAGGGGAACACGGGGGTTTGGACCACAGCACTGCTCCTCAAGATGATTCCTCAACAAGAGAGGAACACAGGGGAACAATGACAAGGGGTCAGCAGCTGGATTAGGGTTTTGATGTCTTTCTCCAACACTGACCCACAGGCTGCCAGAAGCCTACAGACATGGATTTGAGCCCTGCCTGGACAAGCACCTGACAAGTTGTACAGGCTGATGGTACCTAGCTATATACAGAACAAAGTAGGAGTGAACCCTTCAACATTTACATGTTTATTATAATTACAATTTACATTACTCCAAGGAGCAGCCCCACTGCTATGTTCTAATTCTTAGCAAGAAAATCCTACAAAAATAAATCCAAGCTTTTACAGTAACCTAGGTCAATGCATAACTAAAAACTTCTAGCTATGTAAGGGGTTCAGTCGTCAAGGTGCTTTTTCAACAGAATTCCCTACCAACCAAAAACTGGACACATGCCTATAGCAATTTAACCCACTTATTCATGCAAAGAAATGAAACCCCTCCCTCCCAGCCCCTCTCCCCACATACAGATTTTTAAAAACAAAAGAAAAAACAACTAAACTATTTACAGTATGAGGGGTATAGAGGAAACAAATTAAACATGCCCATCTGGTTAAGCTTCATTATATGGACTCCCATCCCTAGTTTAATGAAAACATTCCATAGTGTTCCACCACAGTCTACTAGCATACAGAGAGCTGTTTGCATTTGGTACCACCCAAGAGCAAGGTACTAACACCAAGGCCAGAAATCAGAGCTGCCAATCCCCTTCCCAGACAGTCAACAACTGCCAAAAACTCTTGATCCTGGGCACAGGAGCAGGGCACTTGCTGCTCCAGCCCTGCTGAGGACATGGCCCACTGTGCCCAACACCACCCTGACCCAGCAGGGAGCTCCAAGCCTCTAAGGAGCAACTCCCAGCACCCCCCAGCTCAGGGAGAACCACGGCTCTGTGCAGACCTGCAGCACCTCCACCTTAGTACCAGCCAACAAACAGCTGTACAGTCACTGACACTACTACATGATCAACACTCCAGTATTCCCAAGTGACAATATACACAACTCCTCAGCACCAGGAATCCGTTCTTCCAGATACCAAGTGCTACTTCACACCTGCTGCTGAGAACAGTGAGACCAGCAGCACAGAAGAATCCATTTGGTTCCTCAGAACAAACAAATTATAGCTGGTTTATTTCAAGTGAGCTTTGGTTCCATGTTAAAACAGCATGATCTCTCTTCTTCAGGGTTCAGAAAAGGAGTCTGACTTTAAGCTTAGACTACAGCAGCCTTTGAGAGACCCAGAAAGAAGAACCATGTAAGTTAATCTGCACTTAAAAAAAAAAACACAAAAAAAAGACACCCTGAAGAAGGTACCCCTGAACACATTCCCTCTTCCAACAAATAATCCAGCTGACAGCTGCTGGTCCAAAATAAGTCCAGAATATAAGCAGTAGTACATGAAGTTCTGTCGCTTGAGCCGAGACAGTAAACAATATGAACCATATTCCCCACATTAGTGCAGCAGATGGTTGTTTTCTTCCCTATATACAGCTTCATCTTCTCAGGAGAGATGGTAACACCTAGTTATAGAAACAGAGTTAGATGAGATATCAACAGGGATATTCTCCCAAAGAAAAGCAGCAAACTTCACACCCATGTAACAAATGAAATGTGTAGCTAAGTCTCAGCTCCAACAAGTCTCAGCTCTTTGTTTTCCCAGACAGAAACCAGTCCAAGCAATCAAGAGAACAATCAAGGTGTTACACATTAAAACCACTGCTATTTCAAACAGCCCAGACACAAGACAGACTGATTCTCAATACACCTGGAGAGCAGAGGTTGCACAGACAGTTGAGGTGACAAACCTGGCTCAGAGACAATACTTGTTCTGGCTAAAAGACTTGCCTCTGCAGTTACACTCTGCCAGTACCAGCTCTGTGAGTGGTTGGGTTCCTCCTCGCAGCTCCGCTGCCCCTTCCACCTCGAAAGCCACCGCGGAAGCTGCGGCCGCGCAGGAACCGTCCAGACACCCCGAACGTCTCCGTGTTGAGCTTCCTTTCTTCAGCCCATGTTGTACGCCTGGAACTGACCACCACAGAGTCAGTGAGGACACCATGGCCACCAGCTCACTCAGCTGGGAAGCCCTAAGCACCCTGCAGCAAGAGCCAGCTGCAGCCACACTAACTCAGCTCTTGAGCTACCTTCACACTGGGAAACTAAAGACGGGCCTAGAAGAGGGTTGAATAGTCCTACTAGCATTTCAAATCCTCTTGTTTTTGTGACAGCTACAGACTCCTGATCCAATGAAGCCTTTCCAGAAACACGGAAGCCCTGTCACAGCTGAGGTTCAGCAGCCTGCTACTGAGCAGCTCTGCAGCACCAGCATTTCTTCCTTAGCAGAGCCCTGAACACCTCACACTGAGCACTCAGAATAAAGCTTTGAAGACGGGAAGCAGAAACATCACCAAGGGAGTTTCACACACTGACATTAAGGGGATGTCTGGCTTCCAGGCAGCTGATAACAGCAGTGTCAGCAGCAAAAGATGAGGCTTTCTTGTAATATTCCCAACATTTAACTCAATGCATTTCCAGAGGCAGAGCTGACTGCCTCAGCCTGCTCCTGCCTGCACCCTACACCATCTTCAGGGCAGCATGACCCTGAATGCCTCCTCCCACAACCGAGAGAAAAAAATTTTTTTAAATCAATGGGTTCCAAGTCAGTACTGGGAAACAGAACTGGAAATTCCTGTATCATACTGTAGGCAAGTGTATCAGCCAAAATCCTTGCTTTGTTTGATGCCACTGCATAAAGCTTGGTCAGCATCACTCATCAGGCAAACACAGGTCAGTGCTTCCTTCTAAAAGCTGCTCTGCTGACTTCCTTGCATTCTAAGAGTTTTAACAAAAATAAACCATGTGATGTAGATTATGCTCAGAATTCTATACCTAAAACTGAATTTTAGAAAGCTAGGTTTTAGAAATACTCACCTAGATTTCAGTTCTGAAGAAATGTTGTCAAAGAAGGACTTGGACTTATCATAATAGCAGTTGGGCCCCAGAAGGTCCTCCTCTGCACTGCCATCATTGTTTTGAGTTGCCACTCCAGGGTCCCCTTTTTCTTCCCCTGTCTCTGCTTTGTCATCTAAAGATAATAAAATGTATTACACTTCCTTGATGCACACTGAAGAGCCATCTGTTCTTTTGCTCCCTCAAACAAGATTTTTTTTTTTATAGATTTAGATTAGAATTTAGGAAGAAATTCTTCAGTACGAGGGTGGCTAGACATTGGAACAGACTGCCCAGAGATATTGTGGCTGCCCCCTTCCTGAAGGTGTTCAAGGCCAAGCTAGACAGTGCCTTGAGTAGCATGATTTAGTTGAGAGGTATCCCTGCCCAGGACAGGGAGGTTGGACTAGATGATCTCTAAGGTCCCTTCCAACCTAGGCCATTCTATGATTTGAGATGCTGCCACATGTAATCACAGTTTCTTAGAACGAGTTGCTCTATGCAGTGTTTACTACTAGCTCAGCAATTCATATTTAACAAAGCCACAAACCTTTAAAGTTTAGTTTCTTCTTGAATTCTTTATCAAGTTCCTCTCTGTTGAATTGTGCATTTGCACTTTCAAAGTCAAAGTCACCTTCAAACTTTATTGTATTTTCCTTCACAGTAGTTGGTCTGTTTTGTCCTCTAGAACGGTTTCTGGTTCTCCTGTTTCCTGAAAGGAGAGTTTAAATACTTGATAATGCACAGGGAGGTTACATGACTTGCTCAAGACCAGAAGAAATCAGGGTTAGAACTTGGGAGTTTCTGCCTTCCCATCCTGTGGTTAGGCCATACCTTTGAAAGGAATTTCTAAACTTGGCTGTAGAAAACATTACAGCAAGACTAACTTTCTGAACAGCATTCCTGGACATCAATTTTACCACTAGAGCACACCCAACTTTCCAGTGTGAGAAGAGGGAATTGGAGCAAGTACTATAAGCAGGGAAAACTTTCCCATCTGTTCTTCATCTGCAAGCATGGTACTGTGACCTGTCTGCAAATCCATCACAGTGGCCACAAGGAGCAGGTCACTGGTGTCACAAAATCCACCCAAGACTCATCTACCCACAAAAGGAGCTTGTACTTTGTACAGTTTCTGGTTTCCAAGTGAGCCACTATTCAACTCCTTCTTTGAAAAAGCTAAACCCTTCTAGAGAGCTGCCTTCAGGCAAATTAATGCAAAGACCCAAGTCTCTCAAGTTTTGTTTCCTGCCTTTTCTCCTTTTGCTTAAGCAGAAATTTGTCTCTTTTGACCCATGCTTCAACCAGTCTTGAGATAAGACCTCTACTTTATGCAAGTGAGAGCTCCATAGCTCCTCTCAGTCAAATTCTCATACAGGTTACCCTTCCCAATAAAAATACTTCAGCTTTTGGAGCAATCCAATTGGTGCTGCCAACTCAGGGCTTCAATTCCAATCATGTACCTTCAAGTTTTTTAGGACACTAGAATTCCATCCCTGAAATGTGAACTTCTGTGACTACAGAACTTAGTCACGGAAGCATCTTCAGATGCCCAAAGCCATGCCAAGTTTTATTTCACTCCAATTTCTGCCCAATCACCCTTCCCTGGAGTTAACAGCCCTTGCCTTTACCAGCTAACACGATGTCAGGTTAACCTACCCGATCTTCTCCTTTGAGGTCGCCTGTTCTCATCATTCACCTGTCCCTGGGTTTGCACAGGTGCTGCCTGGACTGTATCTACTGAACAAAGAGGATAAGCTTAATACAGGAGCAGGACCGCAGAACAGCTGAGTGTCCCTGTGCCCCTCTGGAGGGTGGGCTTTGCCACACATACCATTGCTCTTGCCGCCGCCCTGCGGAACCTGCCGCCCATTGCGCTGCACCCCGGGAGCTACTTTCCCTGGGGGTGGCTTCTGGGAGTTCATGTTGTCAACAGGGCCAGTCTGAACAGCCTGCTCCACCATGGGGCTTTTGCGGACTGGATGAACAGAAGGGAAGCCAGCTCCTGGAAAAAAAAATCCCAGTGACTCAGTGCCACGCAGAAAACACACCAGCTCTACTCAAACCCTACCCACTTCTAAGGAGAAGCTTGTCAAGGATTACTCCAGGCTTTGAGAGTTTATCATTGCACACCATGTTTAAGTGGCATACACACTAGGTAAGGCACTACTGCCATGAGAGTCATGGCTCTCAAATTCAGAGCCTTAAAAGTCACAAAATCTACCCACTTAGTTCTTAAGCCAAGTTAGAGACACATTAGAGTAGCAAGGCAGGTCAGTCTTAGACTGTTGGTACCAAAATGGAATCTCTGGGTGTATCTTTGGTTAGAGGATTTTATATTACACAGTACGTTAAATCTGAAGCAAAACTGCACCATTTTGAAAGCACTCAAGAAAGCTTCCCCACTTTTGTCAGAAAAGTTTTGCAGCATAAACTGAACCACCTCAACTATATCCCATTTTGCAAGCTGCTTTTAGAAGTCCTTCCATTTCATTGCTTATTGTTAGCTTTCAGACAAAGAAAACCTGAAACCAGACCAGGATCTCAAAGTTACCCTTTTAAATTCCTTCTTGGTCAAGGCCAAAGTGTTACCAAGACTTCTGTTGCTCTTCCATCCAGGCTTATTTATTCACACTACAAAACATGTAAATACTTTTCATGGTTTGGTATACCTTACACCAATTAAATTAAACAGTGACAGTCTTCAGTACTCAGAAGAAACACTGCATTCTAGGTTTAATTAGAAGTTTTGAGTGCTACAGGTTTATGTAGTTATGAGCATAAGAACTGCTTGGAAGCAAACTTTTAATTCAATATATTTAAAAGAGCAAGAAAAGTTGAAAAGCTGAAGAGTTACACACAAACCAAGCCACTGACACTTCTGGGTCACCCAAGTCCACATGAGATATACCCAGTAGGTAACATCATGCAGGTTCCCAGTTAATGTACACCTGGAAAACTTGCAAGGAAGACAGACACATCCTAAGGATTATTCAGTCGGACAAGGCTGCTGTGCAAGTTTAACATGAGAAAGTTTCAAAGCTTAGCCAGAATACTGAGAAAGTACAAACAGAGGGCCAAAACCAGAGAATAAGTAAAAACAGTTTCATGCCAACACAAGCACACATGCTGAAGTTAAAAACAGATGAAACTAATTACCATGTTTAAGTGCAGGTTGCACCTCATGTCTCTGCTCTGAGGACAGTCAGTATCTCTACTCAACCTCCTTCAAAAGTTTACACACAGAGGCAAGCACCCAGAACTATGTTATCTCAGCTTACCAAGACTCAGATTGCTCACTGTTAGTCATGCTTTACTAATTGTGAGTCCTGACAAGGTACTATGTCCCATCATGCATGAAATCTACCCTGATGTTCCCTCAATTACAGCAATATTCCTGGTTTTTCTCTTAACCTAGGTCTCTCCCAGCAAGGCCACCCACAACTGAAGCAGTGTACTTGTCTTTCCAGGAAAGGCTAATTAATTCCTCACCCAGTCCCTAATGTTCCCAGATAGGGCACAGCACATGAACATCTCTAAACCTCAGCCCTCTCCTGATACTTACATAAAAAGTACAGGACAGCAGAACCTCTTTTCTCCTGTCTAACTGATACTTCTAGGACAGGAGGGATGCTTCATGTAATGCAAGGCAAAACCAACTGAGAACACACTCTACTAGCATTACCCACAGAAGTACTATCATTCTAGGAGGGATTAACAAGAACAGAGTGTTTGCAAGTGCCATGCAGTTCTTCCAAATATTTGGAGTCCTCAAACTGCTGTTACCCTTGGAAGAGAGCTGATGGGGATCTGAAGACATGTCAGGCTCTGAAACAGGTTGTGGAGACGGAGAAGAACTAGGGCTGGAAGCAGCTGCTGATGCTGGAGGGCTTACCAATTTCTCTGAAGAGATAGAGGGAAGAAGAGAAAGCAAAGATACATGGATAAGATACAAGGTAGTGAAACACCTGAAGGACTTGGAAAGAGATACAAGAATCTCTAGAACAGCATTAGAGCAGCTTATTTACAGTCCACTCTGGGAACACATATTGTTTTAACATGTGATGTAGATGTGAAGTATGTTAGGTTAGAAATGAACTGTCCTCAAGTGTTAGGTGTTCACAGCACTTTCAGAAAGAAACTTCAGCCATCTGGTTTCTCTCACGTGTGAAAGCCAAGCCTCCTTGCAATTAGATCATTGCACAAAGTTGTTTACTCATGTGCTGCTTGCTGGAGCCTGACACTTGGCAGAGAATTCTGTATTAGTTACTCGGTTAATTGGTCTCATTGTAGCTGCATAAAAGGACTGTACCTTTAATCTAGCAAGTAAAGTTTTTACTTACCTAAACCTAAGGAAGCTGCATACTGCTGGCTAAGCAAAGAGCTGGCAGCAAGCTGGCTGTAAGGTGGCATACCTCTAAACGGGCTGTAAGGCACATGTGGCTGAAAGGATGATGTAGAGGCAGAACCCAGTGAAGACTGTAACAAGACAAAGTACATTTCCATTTACAGTGTCCAGAAGTCAACTTGCTTTGGCAGTGATTCTCTGCTTCACATGCAGTGTCACTAAAGCCTACATCAACCTTTAGAAGGGTCAGTTTACCTCTTTATGATTTTCCTGCCTTCTCAGCTAGGTAAACTAGCTCTGGCTTTTGTTGACTGAAGTCTTTAATGCTGCTGCTATTTTAAACATTACAATGAAATTCAGGATGCTTCAATCTGAAGATTCCTGGAGACACTTACTAGCCTTCCTTTTTATACTTTTATACCAAAATCCAGTCCCATCAACAAGGTTTTATCCCAGCTTTCTATCAACACTCCAGGTTAACTTACTTGAACAATGGCAGGATCTTGTGGCAGAGTATGTTGAGCCTTCGGAGGTTCACAGACAGTGATGTCTTTGATGTCACTTCCTCGAAAAATAATGTACTCGTAGATTTCTTCTCTGGGAGGAGCAGGTCTGTCTGTGGGCCGGTCTTCAGTACCAAAGGATTGCACTTCAGCAGTAAAAAGATTACTATTAGTCCATTACTTCCAGTGAAGCCTTGTGCAAGTTCAGATTTATGCAATGAAAAAGCATTCTTGCAATACTTGTCAACTGTAATAAACATGGTTACCTCCAGATCCCTGAATCTCCTTATCTCACACATCTGTTCCCTCAAATGCCAACTTCTTCAGCAGCCTGTATAAACAGTTTTGTTTACATCAAGCTGTGAAGGTAAAGACCATAAACCAGCTGGAGTGAAGAATCCTACTCACAACCCAAGGACTTCCCCACATTCCCCTTCCCTCCCCAGCACCTGTCCCATGCAGGCATTCAGCTTGAGACAACTGCCACTGCAGCAGACACACAAGAGGTCCCTCAAGCACCAAAGGAGAAAAGAAATAAATCTTAGTAGGCTTTAGAGTTCAAATTTGCACCTTTGGTTTCATATATTTATAATATAGAGGGAAAGTTTTATGAATGACAAGAGCTTCCTATTGAAATTCTCTACTTCATGCCACTGGTTTTATGATTAATCCCCACTACCTGAAAGAAATGATCTTTTAGTGAAAATCTAAAACCTCATATCTAAGGAGGATTTACCGAGTCCCAGCTGCCAGAACACTTGAGTAGGCAGTGACCAGGGATGTTAGAGTAGAAAAAAGGCTGCAATTGACTGTGTGGCACCTGGTACAAGAATAAATTATTCTGAACCACTGAAGAGGGAAGAGTCCAGACTCAGTTTACCAGATAGTGCAGGAAAACAGGCACCATAGTTACACCAGACACTGACACATATAAAGCTTGAAATGGGCTAGAGAATGAGCATGGTCAACATGTAAAGATTTTTTTTAACCACAAGTTACAGAAGCTCACTGAATTTACTAGTCTACTTGGTTGTCTTTGAGATGCTGCCAGTTCCACTGAGCACCAGCATATCCTGGTTTGATATGCTGGTACTGGTTTGATGTCCACTTTCTGCCAGGAGAACACTCTGCACTGGAGTTGCATTAATCAATTTTAACAGGTCACCACAGCACAACTCAAACATCTCTGCCAGGACATGCCACAGTTCCTGCAGTTACAAATGACATCCTTACCAGGCCTTTCACAAGCAGCTGCCATGTCACAGCCTGTGGTGATGTGCCAGCCAGCTGGCACTGCCACTGCACAGCTGGAAAGATAGGCAGGCAGTCCTGTCACATGGATGACAGGGAACAGGGGGCACCACAGCTTGCTTGGAAAAAGGGCAACAAGTTGTGGATCTACTCAACTCCAGTGCTGACCATCCCTGGCTATTGGGAATGGTGATGGTTGGAAACAGGGCTACTCATAAGGAGTCCTGTTCTCAGATGAAAAGCTGGATTCAGGTGGCTCCCCCACCAAGCAGCAGGCAGTGCTGTCTGTGATCCTCACCTCTGTTCCAAGCTCTCTAACAGGTCAGTGTCAAACTTTGTCACACTGATGCTGTTTAGCACTTCAGCTCACACCTAACTGGAAGGGAATCTTAACAGGTACAAGGACAGGCTGTCTGTCACTTCCCTTGAGTGACTGTCTTCAATTAGTTCCTAAGATAAACAACCTCTCCAAGTTATTTTAGATCTCCAGCTGCTGTTTGATCATATTACAGCTGTAACTGAGTCAACCAGCAGCAGATTATAAACTGAAAGCAGTGCTTGTGGCCTTTTAGACATGAACTGCACCTCTGAAATCCCTGCTCAAGATTAGATTATTGCCACACAGCTCATGGCAAGACATACTGAAGGCCACAGCTAGCTTGGAAAGCACTGTGCCCTCTATGAGCACCAGGATCAGCCTGTCAGCTTCCACATGGAGAAACACATGACCTGCAAAGCCCAGCACTGGTCAAGCAGCCTCAGTTGGCTGGCACCAAGATTTCTAACAAAAAATGTGGAAAAATATGCCCGTGTTGTAGACAAAACAGCAGGAACAGGGAGGGCTCTGGGGGCTGAGCACTCCTGCCCCTGCATCTGAAGGGTTTATCAGTTTCTGGCACACCACAAAGTACAGAGGACTGAAGGGCTGTCTCCCACGAAGAGTTAGAGACTATTGTTTACAGATGAGGAGGAAATCAATCCCACACGGCTGCAGCAGTGTTTGACAATACAGCCTCCACTCCTGTGGGGAGGGCTCTGCTGAGCTAGAGCTCTGAGGGGTGAGGAAGCATAACAAGAGTGACTGGATGTCTGGAAACCAGAGATTATGTAGCTACTTCTAGCTTAAAACTTCTAGTTTCTTCAGACTTTTATGGAAGGGGAGCAAGTTTCCGTGGTCACTGCCAGCAGGCCAGCAATGGGCTTAAAATTCCTTTGTTTGCATATTAAATTTAGCATCTAGCAAGACTGACAACTTTCTTGCAGTGCTTAATTAATCCCATGGAATATCCTTATCCAGTGTTTAAGATAGTGTGCATACACTCAGACTGAACAGGAACCAAATACAAACTACTCAAGTGTGGTGTCTTCCAACATAAATTTCCCTTTATATCACTTGGATGATAAAAGTCAAGAGAACAGCACTGACATTACATACTGAGGGTGTCTGAGCCTTAAACAGGGGCATCTAGGACTGAATAGTAATTTACTAGTTATCTAGACAATTTCATTTGCCCATCAGTAACTCATGGTTGTTGTTAACCTTCAGAGATTAAGCATTTTAAACCACTACCCCACCAAGCACAGGGTTGATATTGTCAACACCACCTTCACCACTGTTGCTATGCTCATAATTCTGACACTAGTTTTGATATAGTCTCTAAGCTTAAAAACCCTCTGAGCTAAAATGAAAAGCAAGGGTTGTCCTGTAAACTTTATAGAGAAGCACTTTAAGGAGGGAAAATATATTCTCTGTCTATTGTAGCAACTACTTCTTAGGCATTCCAGTTCATCAAAACTGAACATTAAGAGACCAATAAATATAAGGACTGCCAGAAATCTTACACAGAGCATGTACTTTCTCACATCAGAAAGCACTTTAATCTCACATGCCTTTGAAACACACCACTTAAGGTCTGAAGTGGCAAAGGCTACGTGGAAGGCAGAACTATGCAAGAAACCTTTTCCACTTGCTTCTGGGTAAAGGCAAAGACCTTTCTGCACATACAGTAAAGAAGCTACATCCTTCCTGCAACCTCTCAATTGCTTTGAGACACTAACATCAATAGCTCCATTTGTACAGTTAAAGTTATGTCCCTATGGAAAAAAAAGTGAAAAATAGTATTTTTTATTTCAGAATATACACTAATGGGTGCCCAAAAGTCATGTCCAGCATCACACAAACATGATTATACTGAATAAACACTGTGGCACAGGCTGCCTTGAGCATAGTTGAGAATCAAGGAAGTCAACAGTCTAGTGCCAGCAGATAAGTCTTTCAAAACAAAAGATGTTTTGTTTGTGGACAATCCTAATGGGTTGCTGAAGGCAATGAAGGTGGTGTGAACTTCCCAGAACTGGGAAGGGCAAAACCGAGGTAAGGAGAAAGCTGGAGTAGTCAAGCTAAACATTAAAAGCAGATCTTGTTTAGGAGATTAAGCTAAACAGGACAGGTTTTTCCAAGTATAAATATGGGAGTTCCCAGTACAGGTGACAACTGAATCTAAATGACACCATTAAAGTAGAAGATAAAGATCACTGTTTCTACAGGGAAGCAAGAAGCAAAGCCTTGATAAACGGCCTTCAAGGTAGGAAGACCAAGACCCAGGTGTGGACACCCCAGAGGGCTCTGCACAGGAGCTCTCACCCTCTTCATCTGAGAAGAGGCCAGCTATTGATCACGAAAAGAACAAAAGACTCATCAACAGCAACTCTTTCCAGCACTGTCCCGGGGCCCGGCTCAAGCCAAGCACCGCGATACTGCCGAGCATCCATGTACAGGCAGGAGAGGAGAACCAAACCAGGAACGGCAGCGCCGACCATCACCTTTCTGGCTCTGACAATAGCATGAGCAGCCAAGCGCTGCTGGCAGCTCCTCTTCCTTTTCAGGAGGCTGGGAACTTCCCGTGAAAGCCGGGGCTCCTCAGCATCCCGGGCCCTGCCCGCCCCGCCGGTTGGAAGCGGGGGGCACAGCGAGCCCCCGCCACGGCCCGCGCTCGTCCCCGCATCGCGGAGCGGCCTCGCAAATGCTGACTCACAGAAAGGCAGCAACGGTCGGGCTCCAACCCCGCCGCCCCCCGCAAGCGCGGGCGAGCCACGGGCCCCACCGCAGCCCCCCTCAGGGCGGACGGGCTCCGGCCGCCGCTCGCCCAGGCCCGGTTCATTGTTCAAGGGACGGAGGCGGCGAGCGAGGCGGGCGGGCCCCCCGCGTCCCCTCAGCGAGCGCCGGGCCGCGGCGGTTGGGCCAAGCTAGGCCCGCTCGCACTCCCCACCCCATCTCGCCCGCCCCGAGCGGAGCCCCGCCGAGCCGCCTCACCCTTGGCCAGCGCCACGGTGGAGTTCTCTGTGTCGATGGTGTAGAGGATGCCCTCATAGCGGATCTGCGCCTTGGAAATCAGGCTGATCTTGCTACCGATGTAGGGGGTCCCCGAACTCATGGCGGCGGCGGCGCCGTTGCTGCTGCCGCTGTTGCTGCTGCTCCGGGCCGGGCCGAGGTGATGGATGATAATGAGGAGGAGGCCGCGCGGGTTGCCGCGGAGCCGGCGCTCTCGCCCACGCACACTGCGGAGCCGGGAGCCCCGCCGCGCCCGCCTTATATACGGCGGAGGGAGACGGGCCGGGGGAGGCAGGGCGGGGGCGTGCTGCGGCCCCTCCGCGCATGCGCTGCCGCCTCCCGCTATTGACCAGCCGGGAGACGGGGGC
>JANHGL010000946.1:0-11726 GCA_024611195.1 Ceyx melanurus
CGCCACCCTCTGAGCATGCTCCGCCGCCAGGGACTCCCCGTCCCAGGCAGCGGGCGACAGGGCTAGTGCGGGACCAAGCGGGATGGGACGGCCGGAGCTGTTCACCCTTGGGCGCTCCTTTCCTTCCTTCCTCCCTCCCGAAAAAGCGTCATCCTCTCAGGTTTTTTTTTTGCAGATGTCACCGGCCCTGTGCGTCGGTTTTGCGCAGCTGGAGGGGAGAGAGCGGTCCCACGGCGGGGAACGGGAAAATACACCCCTTTCCCACGCCCAGCAACACTGGGGGCAGCGGGTTTGTCGGGGACGGGAACGGCCACAGCTCTCTGGGGCCTCTCGCTATGGGCGAGCGGGGCTGAAAGTTGCCGTGGGGAGAGCGGGACGAGCTGAGTTTCTTCATAGGGTGGGGAACACAGTCTAAATCGGTATTGGTTCCAAAGCGTTCTGCCGGACGAGTGAGATGTATTACAGGCAAGAAACTCGGCAAACGAAATCCAATTCTCTCTTTTTTTCAGCTCTTTTATGGGATGAATCATTCCTCTCGGTAGGGCTCCAGCATAGATAGAAAACGGAGTTATGACCCTAAGCAGTGCTGGTGTGAAAGCTGTGCTGATGGACTCGCCGTGCTCTCATGCCATGCTTGTGTCCCAGAGCACATGCTTTAATGATTTTTATTCGAAATATTATGGATTCAGTTTCTTCAAAACTTAATTCATTTTTAAAGCCGTTGACAGCAATCGAAACCGTTATTGACTCAAACAGCCGGTTTTGGCACTCAAAGGGATGAGGAAAGTCACTTTTCAGGGACCTTCCAGATGCTCTAACAGAAAGATGGAGAAGGACAAGACTCTTTACACCTTGATGTATCTGCAGTGACATGAAAGAAGATTAAATGCTACAGATAATAAATACAGAGTAAAAAAACAAAACAAAACAAAACAAAACAAAAAAAAACAAAAAACATGCAACTTTTTAGGCAATCTTCTAAAATTGTCACAAGAAAAACTGGAGCTTCACTTTATCTCTTTCTTAAGAAATTGGCACTACTTTTCCATGTTTGAGCAGAGTTATATTTAATATTGAAGGTAGAATTTAGCTTTTATCACCACTGATTTCTAAATGGCATGACTAAAGCTGTGATGCTGAGGCAATGTGTTGCTTGTACAAACTCTGCTTTCCTAAGTAATGCCTCCTACAATTTCTATAAATGAAGGACCAGATTCCACAAGTGCACGTGCCTGTTTGGAGCTGCTGGTCCAGGAATGTGGATATTTTATGGGGAAAAAAAAGCACATTATTTGTTTGTTTAGCTTATATTCATTGATTCACCAGTGCAGAGAGGTGTGTGCACAGACATGCAAATCCATCAGTACAAATTATATATATCTAATATGGTGTCTGTACATATGTGTTTAAATAATGTACATATTCTTTAAATAAATGTAGAGCTGTCTGCTTAATACTAGTAGCCCAATAGTAACACAGCCTGCTCACAACTTGGCAGCACCATGTACACACTGGTGGCTTGGTACAAAAGCAGTGTTGGTGTTGGAAGTGAAGATGCTGGGCTGTGGCTGGGAGCAGTGGAGGTGTGGGTGGACATTATCTCCTGCCGGCTCTTCTGTGTGTGCTAGTGTCAGGCAGAGAGGAGGTGTAGGCAGCTGGGAAGATTCCTTAACCCATTGAAGCAGAAATTGTCAGAGCTCATTTGTCAGAAATCTTACTATGCTTTCTGCAGTGCTGTCTGGAATAGGCAGACCCAAAGTAGAGAAGAGGTTTCCAAAGTATTCATTTCTCAGCCAAGTGTTGCACTTGACTGTCAAGCTCCTGTCTAACTCAAAATTTAGATAATTTCCTTTACCACCTATTTAATGTTTAGCAAATATTGTTGAATTCTAACTAGTGTGAAGTTGCTCATCAGAGATCCCTATGGAAAACAAAGACCTGTTAGCTGGGGAAAGTTCGATTAGCCAAAGACACACCTGGGCCTATAGGTTCACTAGTGCTACATACTTCAATCAATGTTGGTCCAACTTTTCATATATGCTTATAACTTTCAGGTCAAAGGAATGCAGGGAGATCAGGGATAATTTTTACGGTAGTAGAAAGAAATATACTTGTTTGTATCAGGGTGGCATATGAGACTAAAACCCACATGATAGAATCATAGAATCATAGAATGTTAGGGGTTTAAAGAGACCTAGAAAGATAATCTAGTCCATCCCCCCTTCCAGAGCAGGATCACCTAGACCAAGTCACACAGGAATGCATCCAAGCGGGTAATAGACTGCAGTGAGTGGGAAGAGGTGGAGCAGGAGTGAGCAACAGGACAACTACTTTGGTGCAGTGCTTGTATCAGGTCACACATAGCATCACCAGGTCAGAGAAGCAATTGTGTAAGAGGAACATTTAGGTATGTTACAATATTTCATCCATTGCCATCAACATTTTTTGAGCCTGAGACAAAAACCTTTAACATTTATAGGCTATTAGCATCCTTTTTTTTTTACTTTCTGTAGGCAGTTTGCATATAAATCTCATTTTAAGAATAGTCCATTAAAACCACAGCTGTCACTTGCTGAGAGATTTGGGGTGGCTTTTTTTTCTCATCCTGAAATCATCTTTGTAATGGCTTTTGTGCTTTTCCTTTAGAGCATTGTCTCAGTTTTGCTTTTTTTTTATTCACCTGTTAAAATGCAGTTCTCTCTCACAGCTGGCAGATTGGAAGTAATGGAATTTAACTGCTATTGCAAAGGTTCTGAAAAAAAAAAAAACAACCAAAACCTTTGCAGTTCCTGATTGTAGAAATGTGTGTTTTACTAGCTCTTTCCCTTCATTGCCACATATTCTGTTTCCATTTCAAAATACACAGACCCACTCTTCTGCCAAATTATATTTATTTTTTAAAATAGACAACACTCAGAAATTCACACATTCTCTCATCTAAGATACTTGATGTAAAGTGATAGAAAATAATTAGCACCAAAAGGAAGTTAAAATGTATAGACACAGATGTTCCATTGAGGTAAATGTACATAAATGCTATGAAGAGCATATATGAGCTATAAAAGCATCCCATCAAAAGACTTCCATTATGGTTCGGCTGTAAAACAGGCAAGAAGTGGTAGTGGTAGAGGTGGAGGTCATTAGGACAATTTAGTGAAGTGTCTGGACATGGTTTCAACTGCAGAAGTATGTTCAAGTGGAGCTATATTTAGAAGTACAGTTGAACATATGCTTAAGGTCCATCAGTTTTACTCATTGAATCTAAAGTGCTTTTACTGCACAGAGATGGACAAAGGTGTGATGTGTACATAGCCATGACAAAATACTGGAGAAGAAAGGGAGAGAACTGGTAGCATCAGTTTATTCAGCACAGAGAAACCCTTGCAGGCTAGGTCAGGCTCTGTTTCAAATAAAAATGAATATGAGCAAATGGAAGATGACCAGAAAAACACTAGAGGAAGTGTCTGGGAAACTCCCTTTGATGAGCAGAGAGCACCAGAGGGTCAGGAACAGCTGGAGATGTGTTACGCAGGGAAAAGTTTTCTCATAATAGATGACTTTTAATCTTTCAGCTATGGTTATAAAACCTGCAACGGCTAGAAAGTGAATGGGAGAACTCAAGGTAGAGGTAAGATATACACTTTTAACAGTGAGGGTGATTAGTGGCTGATGCAATTTTGGGTTGTAGTAGATTTGCCATCATTTGGAGTCTGAAAGCCAAGGCTGGAACCTTTTCTCAGAGCCTGTGCCTCTCAGCTCATCCCCCAGGTCTGCTTTGATTCAGACAGTACCAAGCAGCATTCTGTAGTCTGCTTTGTGGGAAAAATAATTTTAGACAGTTACAGTTAACTCCACTGGCCTTAAACCCTATTTAAGTTTTTGTTGACTTGGGAATGTGATGAATAGTATTAGTTAAGCATTTATATAACAGAATGAACAGTTCTCCCAATATCTCTCTTGCTTTTTCTCTGTAATGACTGTGATATGGTTCCTACATTGGCTGTTGATCACTCTCCAAGGCAAATCATAAAGTAATTGATGCTACCAGAAGAGATTTCCACAATTTTTCCTTTTTTTTTTTTTTTCCTGTTGTTGTTTTGGGTTTTTTTGTTTGTTATTCATACTGAGCCTGCATTCATTTAAACCAGTGGTAAAAGATGAAAGATGAATGCTAGCCAAGACCAAAAGCAAAAGGAATAGCATTTGTGTAAATGTGATTTTCTGGTGAACTGGTTCATTTCATGGCTTTTCTCTTATAAAATATTATCTTGTCTTTTTCAGTATCCATAATTACGTACTAAAAATTAGTATAATTATTTTTAATATAGCAAGAGCTGACATGATGAAAAGTTTCTAGAGATGGGTGAAATTTGAATCTAGAGAGAGGAGAAAAAAAGAAAAAAAACAGTTATTTATACAATAGTAGAATGTGGCTATGTTGTTTGTATTCTCTGGGGACGCATTGGCTACATCCCAGGTGAATGTCTGTCCTGAGAAAATTATCAAAATTTTAAAACGCAACATTAATTTTCTAATGCTGAAGATTTCCAGATTTTTATTTTTCCTATTGTCAGCTGTAATACTAAACTGCAAATAAAAATCAGGTGGGTTTAATTCCCAAAGAAGCTGCTGTAATTTTGTCTCTGGCTTCAACAGTTTAATAATTTGCCCTATGAAATAATGAAAAAACAAATTTATTTTTAGTGTTCTGATTTCTCTGTTTCTCTAACCCACTGTATATTAATAGGACCTATGAATTTTATATGGAATGTATAAATTAAAGGTATTTTTAAATAATAATTTTCATTGGAACATTTGCGATCATTATCTTTTATCGTAGAAGTTCACTCTGTCCATTAATTTAGTGTGGATTATCTTCCACAAAATGAGGAGGAAAACCAAATCCTTCATGGAATCAAACAAACAGTAAATTCTGTAATGAAAACAGGTGCTACTGTGGAGACTTTTAAGTCTGATAGAAAAAGGGGACTCAGAAGACAGAAGTCAGCAGCTTGGGTCAGACTTGGGGATTCACCAGAGGTAACTACACAGTCCAGTCTTAATGAAACATAAAACGTGTACTGATCTGAGACAAAAAAAGTTGCTGTAGGGAGCAGCGGGTTCCCAAATGCCAGAGCAGAAAACAAAGTCAATGACAGAAACTATCATTTGAAAAACTGCCTATCTACTTTCATCAAAGAAAATATGTCAGATCAAACTATTGGATATTTGTGAATTGTTTGTTTCATGTAGACTGTATTGCTTGCACTAATTACTTGCAATAATGATACCCAGCTCTGAATCTGAATTTTAATTTTAGAACAATTTGCAGCTACTTATTTTTGCTGCCATGGCCTTTATAGTTAAAAATAACTAGCTAATGCAATTCCTTTTAGTACTATTGAGCAAGATTTGTGGCCTGAATAGGGATGGGCTCTTTTATTTTAGCTGTTACTCTATTGAACCCTGGCAGCAGAAGGATTGGCTTGCCTCTTGTCAAGTCTTACCTGTACTTGATGGTCACATCTCAAAGGTTCAGTGTCAGTGCCACACCTATGCACAGAGCTGATGTCAGATGCAGGCACAGTCATCTCATCTTGATATAGGGAGGTTTGGGTTCTTGACTCTTACTGACTGGAAAGGTTTTCCAAAGTGGTAAGCAAAGAAAATAAAATTAAAGGTTTGGAGAGAAGAAAGACATTCTGATGCTTGGAAAAGGACTCAAGAATTCTGTCAGAAGTGTATTTGGCTAGTGTTATGTAATATTGAAATATTTCTTAGTAATGAAGCTATTTGATTCAAGTAGGCAGTGGTGGAAAATCTCACCTGGGGAGTGCAGGATTCCTCCTCATATCTGTGAGAGAAGCAATGGGAAGGACAAGAAAGGAGGTTCATTTAACCAGCTCCCATTAAGGCACTGTTACAAAACTATTGCTTACTACCTCACAGCTGTTAGGTGCTGCCTTCCTGCAAAGGTCATTGCCTGTTAGAGGCAAACTTAATAAATTCAGAAAATGATGGGTTCAAGTCTGACCCGAACACCAAGTGTAGATTTAGCCCTAGATAATGTTATGAGTTGTTTCCATGAATTTTTTAAATCATTCTGATCTTCAGTTAAGCCTGGTAAATATTTGATTGGAGAATAAATTAGAATAAAGATGCTACAGTATCCTTGATAATCCTGGCTGTGTGGACAGGAGTTGTTCCTCACTCTACCTTGATTAAAATGGTGATGTGGTTCCTCAGAATTAATGGATCTATGTGTGCTTTCACAAAATGGCTTGTAATTCTAGATTCAGTGCAGTGAAATTCAAGTAAGAATTTTATTTTTTTTTAAATAAACATGAAGCACCCACTACCTGTGCAAGTCTGGATACAAAATGTTGTGTGAAGATAATAATTTGTGTTTGCTGCAAGTGAAAGAGATAGCAACTGTTTTTCCTGCCATCCCTGTTCTTTCACATATTTCCACCTACTTCATCCATGTCTATTTGATCATGTCTTCTTAGGTCTGAATTGTGGTCCATTTGCTTCTGGCAAGAACAAGAAAATGTGTTGGTAAATATTTTACCAAAGAACTTTATAGGGATGAAACTCAGTTCCCTTTTAGGTGAAGAACAGTGGAAGAGGAAGGAAAAAGATGTGCCATAGAGAACTGCAAGTTTTGTTTTAAATCTCAGCCAGATGAATATAATGAGACATAACACACTTCCTAATGTATGAAAAAAATGGACCCTCAGCATTTACTATTGTCATTAAAGTGAGATTTCCCACTATCATCAAATTAATTCATCCTTTAAATCTAGTAGAGACAACCCTGTTTTTTAAAGTTTCCATTAACATTTGCAGCTGCTTCAGTTCTGTTTAAATACAGATCTTACTTTATTCATGCATGCACAGAAAAAGGCAAAATCCTTGGGGATGAGAGTTCCCAGGGAAAAAGTGATCCAATGAGCCAGCTGTACATACATCTCTAATCAGACAGGGCCATGTAGAAAAATTAAAACATGGGTTTTTTTATATTAAAATCTTGAAGTTTGGGGATTTATTTATATCAGGGATTGTAGGTGAAATTTAACGAGTGTGTGTGTTGGGGTTTTTTTATACTACATCATATAAGCTATGGTCAGTGGTGTCCACACATTTTTCAGGGTTCAGAGATGGCTCATTTAAGGGTATTTGCACACCACTACACACAAATGCTCATATCTCCACTCAACCTGTGCTTTGCATAGTATCAGATCACAGAAAGAATATGTAACCTTCAAGTAGCAGTCATTGTTTTTGCCAGGCTGCTTTCTGACCTGCCTTGATAAAACTTCAACAGGCCTACTCAAACACAAGTAAAGCAATGGAGTTAACTGTTAAAATAAAAACAGTGTTTATAAACCCACAGTCTAGTAGTATCTAGGAACCTCACCATATAGGAAGCTCTGAAGCACTACCCTTATAAAAAGCCTTTTTATCTTTATTCTTGCAGATGTAATCTCTAAGCATTTATTAATCTTTTTAAGCAATAAATCAAAACTCATATTGGCTACACAAAACATTGTCTTCAAGTTTACAAGTAAATTACCCTGGTCACATTATTGTGATTATTGAAATTTGCACTTTGTTTTAAGCTAGAAACAACTCCAGCAAACAACAATGCCCGCAATGTAACAAAACTACTATATCTTTAATTTTCTTTTAAACCAAATCCTGCCTTGTTCACAGCTTCTGCAGGAAAGAGCAGGATAACTCAAGCAGGATATGTGCTCCTTCTTTGGAAAGATCAGGTTAGATCTTGAAGGTTTTCTTGCATGCTGCTCAGTGGAAGAGACAATGACCTTTTATTTTTAAATGTACTAATCATCCTCATAAAAACCTTAAATTCCCTAGTCAGTGGAAAGAAGCATGTGCTTGAATTAGTTGGATAATTTCCCTCTCTGCTGTTCTCTGGAGCCATCTATTCCTTTGCACTGATAAGAGTCCACTCAAGTTCTATGGACTACAAGTGAGCCATACAACACAGGAGTATTTCCAAATGTATCAAAATGGTAATGGGATTTATTTTTTTTTAAGTGGTTAAAAGAGGAAATTTAAAGCAGTGAGAAACAGAATTCAGTTGTTTTAGAAAGACTCTTCCACCTTCTTCCATCTTAAGAGTTAGTGTCACTGACCCTAAAAACCACTTGGAAAATCCATATTTGTGCAAATGTGAGTCTTCAGAGGTAAATGCTTGAAGATTGCAGGAATCATGTCACCCCTTAGCAGCCTTTATTCCTGTACATATATGAGTTGAAGTACTACCCAAGCCTATACTATTAAATCAATAAAATTATCTAGGGATGAAGGGAGGGAGTGGAAAAGTCTAATGGATATGAAGAACATCAGAGAATAACTTTCTGACTAAAATAATGCGGGACAAAAAAACAAAACAGAATCCTTTACATATTAAGTGAATTTTGGAGTTGACTAAATAAATGCCCTTTAAAAAAATTATGTCTTTTAAAGTAATATGAAAATGGTCTCAAAGGTATTCCCTAGACATCACAAAGTATGCAAAATGTCCCCCAGAGGCACCTCAGGAATGTAACAATGAGCAGCTGTCACACCTCTCTCCTGGGTAATCCCACTCTCCTGCCTCCTGTCCCATACTTGAGCAGACAGATAAGCAGAAATAGGGTAACTCTGTGCTATTTCTTATATTTTAAAACATGTGATAAATTAGTATTGTTGATATATGCTAGAGAAAACAAAACTGAGAAGTCTGAAAGCAGTTGTTTGAGAAAGCTCAGGTTTAGCACTGATCAGAGAGACTGAGATCAGGACACATTAAACAATCTGATTATTCTTCCTGGTCCAGAAGTCTATGTTTCTTAAAAATCTATGTTTCTAAAATATTCAGAAATTCATGACTCACTATTGTTTCAAGAGTAGTTAAACTAATACCTGTTTCCATAAAATACTCTGCACTTGGATAAAACATTTTTTGAGAGAAGTCCTGTTGTGAAAACCTCTTAAACTTCTCAGGCCAAAATCAAGCTTCTGGTCCTAAAACAGAACTATTTAAGTCAGCAGGGTTTCTTCAATTCAGCTCAGAATAGAATTTGCTCATTAGCATGTTTAAAGTATTTGTTCACTGCCAGTGTGCTGCCTTAATTCACTTTTCTGAATAAACTTCATTGCAGCACTCAAAATCAATTTAATCTTGTGGACAAATGAAATTATTTTAATAGCAATGTTAAGAAACAGCAAGGGCTGTGTAACTGCAGATGAAATACAACTAAATAAAGATGTAATTTATTTTTGAAACTTCCAAACATATGCTACATGGTTGTAATAGAGCATATGAACCCCTCATTGGCACTAGGAATTAGCTTGATCTGCTTTGGTTGAACACAAATGCTGAGAATCAGCTGAAGAGCAGCACTTCCAGCTGAAGAATGACATGGGAACCATCCCATAGAAGCAGAGGAACAAGAAACAGGCTTCCTCTTAAAAGATGAAGGATTTTGTGGACTTACCTAGTGAAATGATTTTTTTCTGCTACTAGAATTAGCTGAAGAATTGGTCCAGGAATTGATTTGGAAGGAAGACTAAAGCCTTATTTGATGATATGAATGGCTTTATTCACTCTACAGTGGAACCAGTCTGGGACAATCAAGTGAAGTGGTTAGGGCTGATAATTGCATGGAAGTAGGTGAGATCAAGCTACTGGGAAGATTGAAAATGTTACTCTCCAGAATAAATGCCAAAAATAATATAAATATGATAAAAGATCACGACAGGCAGCCCTGGAGAAAAGCAGAGTTTACAGCAATCTGATCAGACTTTTTGAACACCAGTTCAAATAAAACAGCTGCAGTTGCTTTGCAGGAACATCAGAGTTCTGCTCACTCTTGATGAGGTTTCATTTAATTCAGACTGTACCTGAGACTTCAGATGAAGGTGGCTTCGCTTGATCTTGTTTTTCCACCAGGTAAAAAAGGTAGCAAAAAGTACTAGGCAGGTTATGTCTGCGTGTACTACAAAACAGAACTGAAGATGAATTACGATGTGAAGCAACTCCTAGAAGTGATCAGGTAATCTGTCGGATGGTCTGCGTTTGCCACCTAGTGGTACAAAGCCAAAATACTTGGGTTTCTGTGTAAGAGCAGCCAAGACAGCTGACACCTTCTCAGTAGCAGACCTCTCCCATGCAGAAATACTACTGCTTTCAGGCAGATGGTGCTTAACAACTGTATAAGAACACCCTTGGCCAAGGGCTGTCCATATTCCTACAGGTATCAGCTATCCTTTATAGCATCCCTGTGTGAAGACCATATGAGTGTCTTCCAATCAGGAGACTAAACTACAAAGAAATTAGCAGCTCATTAAAAAACTATACAGGGAATATATACCATTCTGGAAAATTAACTCATATATGTAAAGATAAGCTGTAAGACTAGTTTTCTCAAAACATTTCAAGGATGTGTGAATAAAGAATGAAGAAAAAGGATCAACTTTATTTCTCAGCTATTTCATATAGTAAATAAAACACAATAGGGATGCATTAATAGAAATGTATTTTATCAGAAGAAACTATATACAGCATGATCTCTAACCATACATGTTATTTACCTGGATATACCCCCATGGAGAAGAGAGCACACACAGTTTGAGTGGATCAGGTTCAGCTTAGTCAACACAGACTTGGACAAAGAAAAGTTTGGTCCCTGCTTGGAGCAATTTTCATACTGTTTTGAGTCTGTTTCCTAAAGGATGAAAAATGTCCAACTTGTCTGCTTGGGTTGAAAGTGACATGAATCATCAGGAGAACCCAGGATGTGCTAACTGAAATTTTCTATCCTGGCAAACACAGACAAGTGAGCGATGAGCAGGAAACTACCCATCCTTGAGTAGTCTCAGACCTAACAGCCAAGAGAGCACACCCACACGGACCTCCAGATGTGAGGCAGAGCAGAGGGACTGAAAACCAACTGGCTGGAACACAAGTGCACACATACCCTCACAAGAACATACCCTCGGAGAGAGCCATTGACTAGGACCACACTGAAGAATGGCAGAAAAGGCAGGGCAAGCCCAGCCCTTCGTTGTCCCACTCCACCCTACTCCCCCGACTGTGCTTACCATCTACAAAAGAGCTGAATGAGTATTTAAGGAATCTGGGTTCAGCCTGTTAGGATTCATTACTTGCTGGTAGGTGTTAGTCTGGTCTGTGAGTGTTGCTAAACTCAAGTAAAAGACTTCTATTGATACTATTTAGGGTGAAGAGAATCTCAATTGGCTTCCGTTATAGTATGTTAACCTGGTGATGCTGTCATGGAACAGGCTTAGCTCTTTTAGAGCTTGCTGAACTAAACCTGCCTCTGTTAGCAAATCTAGTATTTACCAAAGTGGTTTGTCTGCTATGCTAAAGCTTTTCTGCTGGAGTAATAACTAAAGAAGAAAGGCATTCTGACTGTAAGGGGTCAAGCTGCAGTTTCAGGGATATTTTTTTAATGAAACATAAACTTAGTAGACTTGCTATGAAAAGCCTGAAGATCTGAAGTCAGACTTAAGTTCCCTACTGTCATGGTGGTAGGGTGGATTTCTGGCTCTCTTTCAAGTACATATTGTAGTATAAATAATAATTTGGTCAAAACCATAATTTAACCAAAAGCGTAATTTCACTTAAGCATAATTTAACTTAAGCATAAGGCCAAGTGGAGGCAATAGCTTGATAATATGTTGAAATCAGA
>JANHGL010000948.1:0-13312 GCA_024611195.1 Ceyx melanurus
TAACCAATAATAATAATAGTAATAATGGTTTTTTTTTCATTTTAGGCATTTCAGAGCCATATTTTCTTATTCTATATACATGTATTATGCTATGTGTGTCAGTGTCCTGTGCTGTGCCACTGCAGGGCTGACTGGGAGCCCTGGTGTTGGCAGAGGCACCAGTCTGCTCCAGCTGGATGCATGTGTAATGCTGGTGGCATTCAGCACTGCTTTCAAACTCCAGAGCTTGTGTTCAGCATGAATTATTCACCATCAGGGAGGTTTTATTCTGCTGTTTGGTTCAGCGTGGAGGAGTTTTTTTAGGAAAGAGGGCCTGAGCTCAGTTTTAGTGGCTGTTTATGCCTGAGTCCCTCGGGCTGCAGTGCTGCAGGCCCTGGGGGGCAGATGCTGCAGTGGGGCAGCCATGGACACAGGGGCTCTGGTGCTGGGGCCCAGGGCTCACCCCAGCACTGTGCACACTCTGGAGCCTGTATTTGGTGGAAGGATGCTGGCAGGAGGAGCAGCCCCTAATTGCAGCCATATTTCAGTGAGGTACTTAAGCCTGCGAGCCTCTCTGCTCCTTCAGGGACAACTGAAGAGTCTGAGGAGTAAGAAAAGGCAGCAGGAGAGGCAAGAAGGTGCAGGGTAAAGCAAAAGGACAGAGGACTTGCATCTGAACTGTGAGAAGCTTTTGCACGTGCTAGTATGGTAGTGTCACAGGCACTGTTGGTCCCATATCAGTACAGCAATACAGGCATTGAAATAAATGACTAAATCAAGAAGGAAATGGAAGCATCTCCAGATAAAATAAGTAACCACATTTCCTGCAGAGTTCTGTGCTTCTTGCAAGTGCCGCTGCAGTGGAAGGTTCCTGCAGCACTGCCTGTTGTGCAGGCTCTGACTCCCAGCATCCAGTGATGTGTGCAGTGGAGAGGAGGCCCCTGCTTAGGCTGAGCATGCAGTGGTGACCCAGCCCAAAATGTTCTGCAGTGCTTACAAGCACAGCGGTGAGATGCAGGTCATGAACTGCTTCCCAGGCAGCAGGGCAGGGTGGGATTTGTCTTCGGAGCACTGGCATTGAAGCAACACGTGTGATGCATGTGAAACATCCCCTGTGGGCACTGCCTCATCTGTCAGGAGCACTGTTCAATTAGTGTCTGCAGCCTCCTGTGTCCTTGTGCTGCTTCTGACCCATTAAGGACACACAAGGCCACATTTTTCATCCTGGAGACTCCAACCTGTGTGGAAGCATCACTGCAGGCACTGTGAGTAGGGTGCTTTTGAGTGTGCATCTGAATCTTCAAGCACTTTGGGGTGATGCAGTTAATTTCTGGAGGAGAGAGCTCAATGTTTGGTGAATGTATCCTGGAATGGATCAGTAATTACCTCCAGCTAGGGTAAAATGAGGGTCAGCACTGATCCTGGCCAGGAGAGCTGGAGTGCTGCTTGCTTTCTTGAGCATGTTAATTTGAAGCTGAGTGTTAATTTCACAGTGGTGCTCTGGAAAGGCTGCCCACAGTTGTTCCTGGAAGGGCTGTTTGTGATGGGCTGTGGGCTGCTGACAAGCTGCCCTGGGCTGATAGAGGCAGCTAGATGACAATTCCCACTCCCTTCAAACAGATAGCAGTGTTCCAGAGATCTAGGCCAAAATAATTTTAAACCCACAGCATTAACTAAGGGAATAATGGAAATCACCATCTTCTGTCGGTGACTGTGTTGGGTGGCAGTTGATCACTACTGTGGTCCTTGCCTAACTCTTTAAATTAGTATTTGTTTGGAGGTTTGTTACAGTTAATCAATTTTTCATAATGGCCCCAACTATAAAAATTCATTCTGAGCTGTTGATATTGCTTCCACCAGAGGAATGCTTCAGAGCCTGAATTTGCATCAGAATAATTCATGAGGCAGAGCTGGTCTCGGGGTTATTTATTCCCCCCAGGTGGTTGTTTTGGTGGAGTTGCCCCAGGAGGTGCAGGGTTGGCACTGCAGGAGGAGGGTGCCCAGTGCTGGGGCCACTGGCCCCTCTGAGATGCCCCCGACCCCTCTGAGATGCCCCTGGCCCCTCTGAGGCATCTCCTTGGAAGCAGAGAAGAGGTTTTTCCCCGCCCTTGACCAGTTGTGTTCAGCTCTCCTGAGGACACCGGGTCTGTTTCCCTCAGGAATGTGAGAAAGTAATTTCCCCAGATAACAGCCCAAAACCCAATTAAGCTTAGATTAAAGAAAAGGAGGATTTATTGGTATTTTATGGAAAAGAAAAGATAGGAGATATGAAACTGCCTGAAGTGCAGACACAGGCTGCCCAGCTGCTGGCACTGCTCTTGAGTTTCCAGAGTAGCTGGTGGATTTCCAGCAGGTAGCAGCAGAACTTTGGCTGTGCCACAGCCCAGGGCCACGTCTGGCTTCTTCTGCCAGAGCTGGAAGGACAGAGGCAGGCTGTGTGGCTGGAAAACTCCCCAGTGGCTGGTCTCTGAATGGATGTGAAGGTGTCAATAGCTTCACAACGTGTTTATTTTCCCAGTGGGATGCTAACAGACATGCAAACTGGGCCAAGAGCACAAGGTTTTCATTCCACTTTCTGTCCATTGTGTTCTAGCAGAGGGTGGAATGCAGCAGGGAAGGTTAGAGGGAGGCATTTGCAAGTCAAGAAGACATTGAAGGGGATCTAATTATAGTCTTAATTGCTGTAGGTAATGACAACCCGAGCTGCTATATTTAGCACAGCCTGGGTAGTGGATCCGGGGTGGGAGATCACCCCATTCCTGCCTGTCCCCTTTGCAGCTCTGAGGCAGAAACTGCTGCTCATTCGTGGTCTGTAAAAACAAATCCCATCTTCAGTCAGTTTTTTCTGAACTTTGCAGTTGTTTCACTCGGGAGGCACTTGGCTGCTTGGCAGTGACTGGAGATTTAGAATTCCTTGTTAGTAACTCAGGGCTCTGCAGGGAATAACACGAGCACTTATTTACTTTCCCAGGTCAGACTCATGATGTGTGGGAGTTTAATGAACTTCTGCTAAAAAGGAACTGAAGCAGAATTAAAACCTGGGAATCCATCTGTCCAGTAAGGTTATTCACCTTGTTTTCTGTAGGCTGGATGCTCTCCCCTATGCAGGGCTGTTGATCTTTGGCTGGTGTCTGCATGAAGTGATGGAAAGGAGTGTTGAACTTTGAATTCTTTCTCTGCCTTCCTCCTTATCACAGAGGGTGCAGAATGCTAATTACTCTCTGATACAAGAACCTGGCTTCACGTTTGGGTCTCAGGTGCAAGAGATACATGGGGGGAAGAGGGAAAAAAAAGCCTTTTTATCAAACAGCTCTGATGTAGAAGAGAGGGTCACACTCACCTCCTCCATTTTTAATGTGCTCCCCTCACCCTTCACAGTGAAACTCAGGGGTGTTTCCAGTCCACGTGTGCCTCGTTTCTGCTGTGCCCCTGCACTGGCATGTCTTCTCCTGGGGATTTCAGCCTGGAAAATAAATGTACTGGGGAGTGAGAGGGAAAAGCAGTGAAAAACAGGAATTGGGGGAGCTTGTTGCAAAGGGAGCAGCCTGGAGGTGGGAGCATCCAGTGATGCCAGCCTGCCTCTGAGCTCGCTGAGGCTGGCAGCCAGTGGGAAAGGCTGCGAAGGGGAAATTTCATCTGCTGCCAGATTTAGCTGGTGCTGGGAGGAGAGGAGAAGAGAGGAGCCTCCTGTGATGCTCTGTGCTCACCTCCACAGAGCAGGGGTAATTCTTGCAGATGCTGCAAGGCTGCATGCACTGCTCTGGGAGCTAGGGGTTGCTGCCTGGGAAAAGCCACGCACTCAGTGGTTTTTGGGCTGCTCCATGAAGTGAAGGGCTGGACATGAGGAGCACAGGTCTAATCCTCTCTGGTAGGGCTCATTATTAATCCTGGGGATGGAAAATGTCCCTCGTGCTGCTCTGGGGGTCCCACTGCCCTCCAGATTTGATGCTTCTGGGTTTCGCTGCTGCTTTTGTGCCCAGGTCTGTGTCCCACGCTGAGGCTGAGCCGGGGGTGTGAAAGGAAGGGTGAAGCTGCAGGTAAGGTGGTAATTGTCCATCTGGGGACACCTTTGTCTGGTGAGCACCGTGCACAATGGAGCTGTTGAGATCTTAACTCGTTCTCCAGCCCCGTGCTTGGCAGCTCGGCGATGGGAACGATGTACAATGGGCTGGAATTGATCACACTGGGTTTCCCATCGATTGCCACTGCACGGGCTGCTCGGACGGTAAGTTGGGACCGTTGCCAGTCGATCTGGGCTCCTGCCTTCTGCTTTTTCCTCCCTTCTTCTTCTTTTTTCCTTCCAAATGAGAGCCCCCGGACTGTTTGATGGCAGTGAGTGTCCTCTGATGCTGGTGAATAGAGCAGTGCAGAGTTTCTCTGGCCTCTTGAGGGATGTGAGACTATTTCTGGCTCCGTAATTGATGCTGCTGCACAGTCCTATAATCACCTAACCTTATTGAATTGTCCCCATGTGAAGATTTGATTTCAAATTTAGTAATCATTATACATCATTTATTTTCACATAGATTACAGGTTCTTCTGTGAAGAGACAGAATTTCACCCCAGAGCTCTTTAAATGCCCAGCACCAGTGACACCCCAGATCTGGTGATTCAGGGGCAATCCCTGGCAGGTTTACTGTGGCTTGCCAAGGAGGCTGGATCAGGTCTGTGGCCAGAGCAGGGGTTCCCTGGCATGGGATTTAACAGGGGAACAGTGCTGGGTCCTCTGGAGGAGCTTTGCAGTGTAAAGCTGGACTTAACCCAGTTAAACCCCACTCCTAAACCTCTGTAAAACTCTGCTGAGCTGCTGCCCATCCTCACTGCCTGCTGGGCCTTCCCTAGAGCTCTTCTGAGCTGCTGGAGGGCAGGGTCTGCCCGGGGAGGGTTTTCCGTCCAGAGGGTGATGTGCTGCTGGCTTCAGGGCTAGGGACTGCAAACAGTGAATATTCAGAGAAGAATTTAGTTGTGACAGGACCAAACGCCTTTGCATTAACAAGCTTTCTTTAGAAAAGGCATTGATCTGTTCTTCTTAGTTGCCTTCCCAGCTGTCTGTGCTCAATACTGGCTGAAAGAAAACGCCTCCTGTCTGATGGCAAACCATCCCCAGGCTATACAAATACATATCGAACCAAAACAAACTATTTTAATAACTTTTTTTTTAAATTAAATGCGAATTTGGCACCCATTGCAGCCTGTAAAGCATCCCAGTCCCCCACATTTAGAGTGTTAAGAAGATTGTGCTGCTGCTCGTTAAAAGTCTTTTATTTTCATCACCTCTGCTGCATCCTCGAGCAGGGACTGTGACCAAAGAGCATTGCCCAGTGCCTGGAGACCACATTTATGTGGCTGCATCAGCTGGCACTCACACAGCAACCAAGCATCTATGTGGCACAGTGGGCACAGATGGGAAGAGACCTGGCTGTGTTCTCAGGAGGCCAAACCCCTCTCTCCTCACAACGAGCTGCCTTGCTATCAGCTCTTCCCTGCCATGTCTTTTCAAGGGCTCCCTCTTCTCCTTGCCCTGCAGCTCAGGGCACCTTCCTCCAAGAGACACCTCCCTATCTGCAGCCAGCCTCTTCCTCTGGCTCCTGCAGAGATGCCAGGTACCCTCATCCTTTCCCCCAGCTCACTGAGGGCTGGTTCTGAGGCTCTAAGCTGGAGAGCATCTCTTTGGAGCAGCAGTGCCAGGTTGGCAGGGAGTGCCCTGCTCCTGTTTGATTGCCTTTCTCTGCTCAGTGTGGCCATCCTCTGGGTGCTTGGCTTCACATCCACCTGCACACGGACAGACAGACCCAGGACAGACATCCCCAGTGGGTCGTGGCTTTGCTTGCTGTGCTTGCAATGGGGATCACGGGCACAGTCCCTCCCCTGCAGACCACTGAAGATCTCCTGTGCTCCTGGGCAACCTGCACAGCCCAGGCCCCAGCTCTGCTGCCTGGCAGTGAGAGCCTCAGCTGCAGGGGGAAGCAGAGCAGGGTGATGGAATATGGATGTCTATTTGCACTCCTTTTAAGATAAACATTAGGCAATAACCATTTCTTCAGAGCCCGTGTATTGTTCGTATGATTCTCTCTCCTCACGCTCTGTGTTCATCAACATGATGCATCCCTGCCCCATCCTGCAGCTCTGGAGGATGCTCTCTTCTTCCTCTGATTGCTTTTTCTTCTTAGACCATTACTCTGGTTGATAGCTCCAGGTTATCATTGTATCCCATCTCCCCCTCCAATAAGCCTGTGATTGATACTAATCTTCCTCACGGGACACGTTTATAGGATGTAGGATGGAAGCCACTCTCTAAATCTTGGCTTTATATGCGCTGACAATTCACACCTTCTATTCAGGTGGCTTCGGGGAAGCAGCAGCAGCTGTGCTCACACTTCCCAGTGGGAGAGGAATCCACTCGGTGGAGGTTGTGTGGCTGTGCAGCCTCTCCGGGCTGGGTCTGCAGTGGGCACTGCCCCCTCACCACCCTCCTGCCTTTGCTCCAGTGACAGGAGCCAGCTTTTCATTAATCTAATGGCAGCTCTGCCTGGCAGGCAGCCCCCTGGAAGAGAGTCAATGTGCTGGAAACCCTTCCCACCGTGCACTGAGGAATGTGCTTAACGGTGCCTTCTCCCCGCTGCAAGCTGCAGAGTTCACTGGCTTTTGTTTTCCCCCTCACGGTAGAGCCCCGTGTTTGGAAATTGAATTAGATACGTCTGAGGGCCTTTTCAAAATAGAATTATGCTATTTTTTTATTACAGGTTTTGCAGATAGCCATCAGTGTAGTAGCATGGAAAACAAAAGCACTCTATTATTTGGAGGAATAAACCCGAGGTGCTGTGCTCGCTGGGGTGTTGAATGCAGTCGCTGAAGTTCGGCTAATTCACTCTACTCAGAGTGTCTGAAGGCAGAGTCCAGCTACATAATTAACTCGGAAGGATCAGTGGGGAATGAAGATGCTAATGTTCCCCCAACATTTGCATATTCCAGCTCCAAGAGACAAAGAGCAGTAATAAGAAATTCATTTGTTTTATCTTTTATCTTTTTAAGCAGACACGCATTTATCTTTATGAACAGGCCCTTTTTTTGCATTGCAGAGTTTCGCTGCCAGTGCTTGTTACTTGGATTTGCATAAGGATTAACCGTGTTGAGCGAGTGGTATCTCCTAACCCCTTCTGTTTACTCGTGTAATGCCAGGCACTGGGATGCAGGGCTGAAGCCAGTGGCTGCTTTCAGTTTGTTTTCATGGCACATTCCCTAGCGCTCCTAAAGTCTAGTTCAACAAAAAATTATTAATGTATTTGCTCAGAGGATTTTTCCCCCCTCTCTTTAAGACCTCTCTGTACCTCGCAGCATAAAGGCTAAAGAGTGGGACGCTCAGAAGCAAAGAGGCGTCTCTGCTGCTCTTGTGTCTGCTCCTGCTGAGCTCTCCAGCTGCTCCCCGAGCATCTTTGGATCTGTGTCTATTTGGGTCTTTTTGCGGTGGTTTTGGTTGGCCAGGTCTTCATTGCCAAGGTAAAGCACTGGTTTTAAATTATTATTTATAGAAAGGAAATTTTTACTACTGATGATGTAGTGAACTCAACCCAGAGGTCTTGCAAGTATGCCATGAAGTACCCAGTAGAGGAAAAGGTGTGTGCTTCCAGAGTTCCCAGTTTTACTGGAGGAAACTGTCTTGTTTTCTAAATCTTAGGTTTAAATTCAGAAGACTTTTAGAAGAAAAAAAAAATAATTTAATGTCATCACAAGAAAATAATTATATCTAAGAATAACATATTCTGAATTGGGAATAACACTTTCCCATTGATTTTTTTCTGGGCAATAAGGCAACTGAAAATAGCATTTTTCTGTCATTGGACAACATAGATTTTAAAGTCAATAACAGAGCAGATTGCCTCAAATTGGAAACTCCAGAACCAAGTGTGGCATCACTTTGTGTTCCTGTCTGATGCTTGTGAGTGAACAAAGAGAGGTGGCTGGTGCAGCAGCAGAATTGCTGGGCTGAGCTGTGCTGGCTGTGACTCTGGCATCCCTGGGTGAGCTTCCCACTTCATCTTGCCTTCCCAAGCACGGTGGTGGAGCAGCCAGCTCCCCCCACAGCCTTCTGCCGGGTCATCCATCAGCCTCCTGCAGCGCTGGTAGCACACGTGTGGAAGGACAGGGACTTTGCTGGGGGAGGGTGGTTGTGCAAAGCCTGTTGGTCGTGTCCCTGTGTGGATTGTGTAGTTCACTCGTGTTGTGCTGTACTTCATTTCAACAGGCTCAGACTGCAGCCACCTTCAAAGCCTGAACCTCCTGTTCCATTTCAGTGTGCAGCTTTAACTGTGGCCTGACAGGCCTGCAGGAAGGAGCTCGGTGCCTGAGCTCGCTGTGGTGTGGCGGACAGGCTGGCGTGGATGGGGAGGTGGGAGAGCACTGCGGGGTCCGGGGGAGGCGGAAGGACTGGGCTGAGCAGTGTCCTACCCACGGGATTTCACCCGCGACGAGGAGCCACCCCGGGCCGTGTGCGGGTCTGCCAGCCGCGTGTCCCCGCAGCCCGCGCCGTGTGCGGGGTCTGACAGCCGCGTGTCCCCGCAGCCCCGGCCGTGTGCGGGTCTGCCAGCCCCGTGTCCCCGCAGCCCGGGCCGTGTGCGGGCTCTGACAGCCGCGTGTCCCCGCAGCCCCTGCGGATGCACTGCCGGAGCTGCGCGCTGGTGACCAGCTCGGGGCAGCTGCTGGGCAGCCGGCAGGGTGCCCGCATCGACCGGGCCGAGTGCGTGATCCGCATGAACGACGCCCCCACCCGCGGCTTCGGCAGCGACGTGGGCAACAGGACCAGCCTGCGGGTCATCGCCCACTCCAGCATCCAGCGCATCCTGCGCAACCGCCACGAGCTGCTCAACACCAGCCACGGCGCCGTCTTCATCTTCTGGGGGCCCAGCAGCTACATGCGCAGGGACGGCAAGGGCCTGGTCTACAACAACCTGCAGCTGATGACGCAGGTGCTGCCCCAGCTGAAAGCCTTCATGATCTCCCGACACAAGATGCTGCAGTTCGATGACCTGTTCAAGCGGGAGACCGGGAAGGACAGGTGAGAGCACAGGGGGGCAGCTGGGGACTGGGAAGGACAGGTGAGAGCGCAGGGGGGCAGCTGGGGACTGGGAAGGACTGGTGAGAGCTCAATGGGAGTAACTGGGGATGCCAGGAGGAAAATCATGTGGTTTAGAATCAGAGAATCACTCAGGTTGGAAAAGCCCCAATGGCCTGTGAGCAGAGCCCAGCACCAGCCCTGCACTGGCAGGTGGAGTCTCCCCTCAGCCTCCTCTTCCTCACACTCAGCACTCCCGGCTCCTTCCCTGGCTCCTCAGCACATTTATTCCCTGTTTAAATCCCACTTTGGGGTAACACACCTGAAGGCTTTTCCTGACTGAAAAACCAGAAGGGATAGGCTACGTTTCTCCAGGAGGAAATTCCACCCTTCAGTGAGTGAGAGGAGCAGGTTAGTGAATTCAAGCTGTAAAGCTTCTTGGAAAACAAATAAACATTAGTTATACATTAGGTGCTTCAGAGCAGTTCATCTTGTATTTCCACCTGGGAAAAGGAGAGTTATGATGATAGTTACATCTTTATGAGACTCTTTATGACTTGTAGGCTGATCTGCAAATCACATTTTTATTGTGACCCACTGCAGGACTCCAGCGTTTTCACACAGAGGGGTTGGGAATGAGCATTTAAACCCAAGCCTTCCTAGCCAAAAATACATCGATTTTTAATGAGCTCTAATTTGTTCCTTGTTAAATATGCTGCTGTAGGAATGGCCCAGGGTCCCCACTCGGGTTGTAACTTGATTTTCTAGCTTCACAAAGACTCCAGGTCTTCCAAGGACTTCGTGAGGGAAGAAAGTGCAGCTGAGGGGGCAGCAGTCTGGTGCTGTTCTGGGGAGGTGGCTGCTTTGAGACAACAAAGGAGAGAGAGAGGGGCCTGATTGCAAGGTTGCAATAATCAAACCACTCACTGCTGCCTTGACAGTGAGGGGGGAAAAAAGGTAATTGGCTGTATTGTGCTTTTTGGAAAAAAAAAAACCAAACCCTGATTTTGAAATGAGGGGGAACCTTCAGAAAACACTGCCAGGTAAATAGTGAGGCATGGCAAAGGCTGTAGAGCAATATACTTGGTATTATAAAGTAACTGTACTTGAAAATAACTTTATAATTGAATAAGGGTACATTAAGAAAATATGATTCAGAACCAATATTACAGTAATTAGATAAAGGAAGCATAAATGAAATAACTGCAGGAAGAGGATTTCCACAGAGATTATAAATGAGATTTTGGTGGAGCAGAAAGGCCTTTAATTGTAATTTAGTGTGCACTACAGAATTATCAGCACCGTGTGTTACTTCAGCGTATAAAAGAATATCTGATAATTTCCCTAATAAGCACATGACAGTTCTTCATATTCTTTCATGGCAGCTGATTAGCCACAAAAACTGTTTCTTTGTTGGGCTCCTTCAGATCTCTGGAGGCAGGGCCCAGGAGCCCTGTTCCATACTCCCAGCCCACACACGGTACTTAAAGAGGTCAGAGTGGCAGCTGGATGAGGTTTTCAGTCTTCACTGTGTAGCTTTGAGGTGGCTGAGTTGAGTTCAGGCAGTTCTGAGCCCAGGCAGCTCCCAGGTGAAGCACCTCTGAGTGACTGGTGGCACTTGCTGGTGGCTGCTGGGGCCTCAGGGACTGGTGTGCACCCCTCTGACATGAATACCCACCTTAAAGGGTGGCTCTGGGGCTGCCTCAGATTCCCAGGTGGAATGAGATCCTCCAGCCCTGCTCTGGTTCCTGGGGGGTGTGTAGGTTACTAGCAGGATACAGAAAGGACACTGAAGTTCCAGCCATTTACAGTAAGTTACCAAAGATCAGCTAAATGTTAACAGTGCTGTGCCCAGAACCCACTGCAGGTTCTGCCCAGAGAAGAAACCAGCAGAGCCACTGGGAGATGGAGGGCAGCAGCCCAGCTCACCCAACTCCATCACCTTTCCAGGAGGGGATAAACTGCTCAGAGCTGCTCCAGGGATTGTTTGTCAGCCTAAACACTTCACTATGATTCTTTTCCTTTCAGGAAGATCTCCAACACTTGGCTGAGCACGGGCTGGTTCACAATGACAATTGCACTGGAGCTGTGTGACAGGATCAGTGTTTATGGGATGGTGCCACCCGATTTCTGCAGGTAGGAGCTCTGTGGGGCATTATTACCCAGACAGGTTAAACATTGCAGAGAAGTATCAGAATTTATAATTATTTTTTTCCTCAGCAACATGTCTCTGGTCCCCTTAAAGCGATTAATTAACACATCCCAGGATCTGATTGTGAAAACAACGAGCAGCAGTTAATTATGTTCCATCAAATATTGAAAGTTTTTGTTTGTAGTGAGGGAGAATTAATCCATCTTGTTGGTTTCTTTTAGTCTCTGAATATTTATCAGCTAAAAGTAATGCAATAATTGGCATGAAATTAATCTGAAAAGAGGAATATTGGAAAACATGACTTTAATTTGTTTGCAAACTTTCCCCAGTTCCTGGAGGAACAGACTTCTCCCAGTGACAGGTTTCTCACTGGCATTCAGACCTGGTCTGTCACAGGAACCAGGCTCCCAGTAACTCCTTCCCAAGGGATCCCACCAGAAAGCCCATGGCCCAGGGTTTGCAGACCCCTGCTCTGCAGGGGATGGCACAGGCAGCTCCGTGGCCTCTGGCCCTTGGGAAGCCCCAGGGCTGGGCTGCAGTGAGGGGCAGGTTCCCTGCCCACCCACTCCCACGCACCAGCAGAACTCTGGGTGTGAGTGGGAAGAGCCCCCTCCAACCTCCCTCCTCTTCATGGGCCTTCTGGAACTCGCAGAACCCTGCAGCTTAATTCTGAGCCTTACTTTAAGTAATAGGAATAATTTTTGCTCTAATTAGGGAGCCTGATCATTTTCCTATAAGAATCCCCAGCTGACTGCCAGACCATTTCCCATCTGTGATAATTTGCCTGAAAATTGGTGTGTGAAATGCTTTATTTTATTCCTTTGGGTACAGCTTTTAAATCTAGTGCTTTCCCACCTCTCCCCACTTTCTGTTGCTGTAAATCAGGGACAGAGCAGCAGTTGGTGCCAGTTCTGAGGGGCCTGTGGGAAGAAGGGGTGCTCAGAGGATTGTAAGCTGCACAGGAGATGGGCATGGCCCACGTGCCTGGATCTCACCTCTGTGCCTTAATGTATTAACCAAATGCAGACGTGGTTTGGAAGATGGGGCTGGGATGGAGATCAGGGATATGAGGTCCTGGGAGTGGAAGGGAAACTATTCCCCAGAGAGCTGCAGTCCTGCACAGCACCTCACCCATCTCTCGGTGTAGTTTTGACTCTATCCCCCCTTCCAAACACAACCTGCCTCCCGAGCTGTAGCAAGGTGACTGCACTCAGGAGGGAGGAGGCTGGTGGAAGGTGGGAGGGGGTGGCCTTGTTCTTCTGTCCCAGACACTGTCTGGACCTCCAGCTGTGGGGGGCTGTGCTGCCAGCCCAGCAGGGGGGTGTTTCACAGGGGTGCCTCCCTGCAGCCCTCCCAGCCAGGGTATTAATATGCATGCAGGGCCTGACAAAACACTGATTAATGTCCAGTATCAGTCAGTGATAAAACAGCATCTGTTTTAATGTTAATAAATGAGGTGGCAAGCAATTTCCACACTGAAATTACTCATGCATTTCATTTGCTGGTGACACGAGCTAATTGCAGAGCTAGAAGATAGCACAGCACAGTTAATTTGGGTTATGGTGTACTTACCAGAGCCAGAGTTCAAAACCAAGCCTTGCAGCGTGCACCCCAGGGAATCCAGAACTCCACCAAACAACAACTGCAGACAAACTCTCCCAGGTACCCAGGAGCCTCTGAGCTCCTGAATCCAAAACAACAGTGGGACTTTCCCTTCTCTTCCCCCAGCTCAGTAAATAACCTCTGCACGTGTTTAGACACAAAGTTTAGACTCCACAGTCCAGACACAAAGCTCTTCAAGCAGCTTGTGTCAAACCATAGAGCCACGGTGAGGGTTGGGAGGGATCTTAAAGCTCATCCAGTTCCAATTGCACTAGAGCAGGGTGCTCAGAGCCCCATCCAGCCTGGATAAAAACTGCCAAGGCTGGGGCTGCCCCCACCTCTCTGGGCACCCAGCAGCAACAATGCCAGAGTAACCCAGCCCTGCAGCACCCCGCCCTGGCTTCAGCTGGCATCGGAAGCACGCCGCCTCGGGCTGCCAGCTGTCTGTGTCTCTCCACAGGGACCCCAACCACCCGTCGGTTCCCTACCACTACTACGAGCCGTCGGGGCCCGGCGAGGGCACCATGTAC
>JANHGL010000949.1:1270-48547 GCA_024611195.1 Ceyx melanurus
TCCTCCTGCGCCGCCCCCCCGAGAGCAGCCCCGCCGCCGCTGCCTGGGAGGGAAGGGGTCTCTCAAAGCAACCCCTCTGGATACCGGGGCGCGACCGGCGGCTTTCGGTCACGCTTTGCTAAGACGGCTTCGGCCAACGAAGGCTGCTCTCGGCTTATAGACTGCATCCACGTTCAGACTTCCCAAAAAAAAGAGCGCTTCCAGAAATGTAAATAAGCCCTGATGCAGTGCAGGGATAGGGCTGCTGCCATTTCCAGCTTCCTTGTTTAGGGAGAAGTGGCAAAGGGAGGTGTTGGAACCGTAACGTTTCAGCACCTTACTGAGAATTGAAGATGCAACGTTATAGACACAGGTTACTTGGACACCATGGGGGGCAGGGGACTGTTTATCTTCTTCTGCATTTTCTGATTAGAGAGACTTGGGGTTTCTTCAGGGCACCAGACTAGAAAAAGATGGGTTTGATTTGTGATTTCATGTGGGAGATACTGTGACAATCTTTCAAAAGTGTATGCTGCTCTCCAAGCATATCACTAATTTTTCGGGGCAGGCTAGTCTGAGCTTGGAGAGGTGTAGCATACTTGGTTATGCAGATACAACCCTCATACAGCCCATCTGGATTCTAGATTTTTGATACTGAAGCAGCTATTTTAGCATGGTCTTGTAGCCTCCTTTTTTGTTTTGTTTTGTTTTTAAATGCTTAAAAGATACCTTTACTTACAGAAGACATTTGTACTGTGACTGAGATCTGATAAAATTTACTGTTGCTGTCTAAATCTTTATACTATCAGTTCTCATGGGTTGCTCAAGTGAATCATCATTATCACATTGAGGGGTATTTTGACCATTTTCAAGCACAAAACCCATATAATTCAGAGTAACAATGTGATGCAGTCTTTGCTAGGCATAAAACTGCAACTAATACACAGGTAAATAATCCACTAAGTAAGAGGAGATTTCTTATTAGTGGTTGCTCCTCCTGACCTCCTTAATTTCTATCTCAATCCTATTTTCTCCTTCTACAGTACTTCATGGTGCAGTATGAAAGGGGGAGAGAGGCAGGGAATGAATAGATAAAACCATTAACTGAATTTGCTGTATTGTGATGTGGAGAGAGAAAGAGGTAAATGTGGAAAAACAGAAAGATGAGATGTCTGACCCCAGCTCTGATTGCCTTCATAATTAGTTCTAGTGCCAGGAATATTTTGCTGGCAGTTTACATAATAGGCTAAAACATTCTGGAGGATCTCAAAGAGCAGGATGATCACATCCAGGCATCTTCCCAATGGGATCTGGAAGCACACTGTAGGGTATAGAGGGCACTTTGCTGGACCAGGTGGGGCCAACAGGGGCCCTGAAGTGCTTAGTTTGATTTCTTGTGGCCTGTCCTTAGCTCCAGATTTTGCCATAAAAGAGAAAGTGTTTCCTTTAATCCCATCCTGCTCCAGGACTTTTCTTCTCACCAGGCCTCTCTGTATCTTTGGATCACATGGACCCATCAGGACAGATTTTTGCCTTTCAATTTCTTCACTTTCTTAATTTCTAGGTTATAATATGAAAATTAGGAAGAGCCCAGATGTGATGTTTTGAGGGTCCTGCAGCAATAGTTTGTTAGCATTTATACAGCAGCTCTGTGCTATTAAGAGCTATTAAGCACATAAGTATTTTTAAGATTCTATTCCAAAGACATTCGTAATGAACTGAACAACTTCTTTGCTTGAGTAAATTAATACCTTTGATAAGAAGTCTGTAATTGTTCTCCTTTGTGCAGCCACTGTTAGCAAGATGCTTACACTCATCCCACTGGATTGTTTGTTTCTAGCAAACGCAATTTTAGTACAAAACAAGCATTCCATGATTACAACAACATATTCACCAGATTTAAAAATATAAAATAATGCAGAACATCTGTACTATCCTGAAGGGGGTTCCTGGCCAACTAGGACAGCATGTAAAAAAAAAAAAAACAACAAACCCAAACAGTTATATTCTTATAAAATCAAAATATGTAAGGCAGTTCTGTGGGTTTGCTGTAGGTTGTATGCAAGTGAAAAACCTGTTATTAATACACTTTTTTTGGAATTATGTGAGTGAAATGTCTTTTGTATACACTAAAACATTGATCAGCCACATCCTTACTTAGCCAGCTCTGGGACTTAGTGAAGGCCAGGCCTTGACCCTGCTTAGCTTGAAGATCTGCAAGGTCACAGCCAGGTGCTAGAGCTGCTTGTTCTGTGTTTCCAACGATGCATTTCTTATGCTCATTAGCCTGAAGACTTATCTGTAGCCTCTATTATTGACTAGTGGGAACTAGTGCATTTGCATAGCAGTTGTGCATCAAACAGCCTGTGCACTGAATGCTGTTAGTCATTCATAAGCAAATCTCAGTGGAGTTTGCATCCAACCTACAGGATTAAACGTATGCATCGTTTCACCATCAGTACCACAGGGGGGTGCAAACTGTACAGGGAGTCCCCACCGCTGTGACTTGGAGGCAAAGTGCACAGAAGAAGCTCTCAGGAGAGCAAGGCTAATTTCTGCCAGTGTCTAGGGTAATTGGGTGGTTTGCAGCAGCCACCTGAGAGTCAGGCCTGCTGCTGTGCTATAAAAGCGAGCTGGTTTCCAGTAATGGGGGTGATTTCAAAGAAGTATTTGTGTATTTCTTGTAAGAGGGATTTAGCCAAGTATTGAGGCTTGGTTTCCCTAAAGGGAAAGAAAGACTGTCAGACGTGAGGTAGTGCAGAAGATCAAGTGGAAACTGGGTGGAAATGGTATTGCTGGAAGATTATAAAAGATAATACCCAGCACCATACGTCAGATAAACCACCCCGAACTAGGATCTGATACCATCACAAACACCAGTGGGTTTTGCACTGTCATTCCCGGAGCCAGGAGCATTAGCAGAGCTCAGGCTTTAAACTCAGCCAAGCAGTCCAGCTGGCAAAAGCTAGCGGGAGGCTGAGAGAGAATTATCATCATGTTGCAAAAATTCCCTGCAACACTGGCGATTGTGCTGGCCAACTGAATTCTAATCTAACATCTTGTAATTTCACATCTCATCTTTGAGAAGATTTTCCACTGCAGTGAGTCCTTTCACACTGGCTTTCAGAAGCAGCTGGGAAGTACAGACTAACATTGAAATTTAATTTGCAGTTTGGTTATTTATATTTCACTTTATACTAAACTACCTCAGAATTCTTGGAATACCTTTCCTTTCATTATGTTAATTGTGGACAATGGATAAATGTGAACAGAAATGAAGTGTGTGAATCGTGGTTTGACTGAGTGTGTTTCAACAAAATCCCTCCTAATTTAGAATAATTTAGAATATCAGTTGAATGTAACAGGTTACTTTTGTCCTTCAGCATCCCAGATTGTTATATTAAAGTGGATCAACTTTTAAAGTAAAATAACTTAGTAAATTTAAGACAAAATCTAGGACAACTGAATGTTCCCATTAGTAAATCTTTACCACTTTAACCCGATTAGATGATGATGCAATGCAGAATACAAAACATCCAATATATGTAATCAGGCTACATGAGTCCCCTGAGACTGCGTGTTGTCAGAAATGATCAGCATTCAGAACAGACACAAAAATGAAAGTGCAAATAAGGGCAACATAAAACCATCTATGCTAAGCTTACAAAATAAAATCCACTGGTGAAGATGCAGCCATGTTAAATGAGTATTATTCTCTGGTTCTGTGCCAGTCATTTAAGATGAAGTCCATACTTCAAAATGCCTACATTACCAGGATATAAAAACATACCCACATAATTTCTGGGTTCGTGTTTGATTGTATAAAAGCTCTAAGAAGAAAGCTGAAGGCAAATGCACTAAATCTGAAACTCCTGAACATCAAGGGTCTGACTCTTTATTTTAAGCTACTTTAGTGAACAGGTAGGCTTTTCAAAAATTAAGACAAAGTAATTCCTTGTAAAGAGAATTTCCATTATTTCTTTCTAAAGGTAGGATAAGATGGAAATTCAGTGTTTATTTTGTCAAATGCATTTTGAGCCTGTGATTGTATTTATAGAAGGAAATTCTGATGCTTCCAAAAGGAGACTGGATCTTCTCTGGATGCTGGTGGATCAATCTCGACCATATCCCCACTTTGAACTTTATGGTGTCAACTTTCATGAAATAAATAGGTTATTTGACAACATGGAATTAAAAAATGGATAAAGGGCTAGATCCTTGTATTTACTTGGACATGACAATTCAGTTCTGTAGCATCAAACTAGGTTTACTGAATAACCAGTTGCTACACATTTAAAGCTGACATGATGCAACACTGAGGTTTTGATAGAAGCTAAGCAGTCAGCAAAACCTGTTCACCCAGAATGATGCAGCATCTCATTCTTCAGGGACATAAGACACCCTCAAACCTTCTCATGAAACTGGTCCTCAGTCATCCTTTCACAGCAACTGAGAGCACTAGTTTATTTTAAACCATAAAAGAAGAGAAGCAGCTGTTTGCCTTTTCCTCACTGCCTGAAGAAGCTTGAAACCTAGGCTCAAATCATCACCTAGCAGGCAGCCTGGAGACTGTTCTGCAACAGATTCCTGCTTGTGGAAGTAGTACAGGTTTAAAAAAAAAGTTCAGGATTTCTTGGTATGGTAAGAGAAAGAAGAAGAGGGAGTGTTGTGCTCAGCCTCAGAGCACACAAGGCTCTCTCTGGGGAGAAGTGCTGGATTCTGATCCCAGCTCCAATGACTGCTTATACCTTCTGCTTTAAGTAGTATTTGGGTAAAATATTGAATTAGTCCCTAGATGAGACATGTGCAATGCAAGGCAACAGAAACCACAGTGCAGCTTGTATACCAGTTCTGCAGGGAGAGACCAAATTTCAAGTAGCTATTGGTCTGAAGTGATACCATCTTTTAGTAGCTAAAAGAAAATAATATTATGCTACAAGTAGAGCTTCTGTTTCATTTACTTTATTTATTGGTGATTTCTTTCAGGAACAGACAGCTGAGAGATGCTCCAAATTTCTAACTCCCTGTTAACTGTGAGATGAGATGAGGGATCAGATACTGTCAAGATCATCTCTACATATCTCAGCAACATCAGCTAAGGAAAACAGTAATCACAAGGCATTTGAAGTATGTTGCTGTGCAAGCAAAACCTGCTTGTTGTTTTTTTCTTTTTCAGAAGAACACATTGAAAAGCAAGGCATATTTCATTCAGTGTAATCAAAACCTGTATGCCTGTATGTAAGTGGGGCCAAATAATGTTCATCTTAAACTAGCCACATCGTGCCAAAACTATGTTTTCCTGAAAAGCTCTTAGTCGAACTGTGCTAACAAAAATGTGGATTCTTTTTGAATGTCACTTGAACATCAGTAATATCAATATGACAGCCTTGATATATAATGTATTTGATCCATTCCCTTATTCCTCACCTATTTCTTCTACTTGGTTTTTCAATATGAATTGCAGGATTTAACCTTAAAGTAGTGTACCCATAGTCTAGAAATAGAAAGAAATCAAGATGGTATTAATTTTTACTTGTCGCTATCTTACATCCTTTCAGATCCTTCTAGTCTGCTAGATACAAAAGAGAATAATGTGACAGAGCAACTAAGGTTTGAGGAAGGCACAGAGTTTTATCTGCTCACTATGCCTAAGAGGTGTAACAGAGTAAGACTGGAATAAGAAATCATCTAGCATCAAACAATTTCCTCAGGCCTCTAAACTTCTCACCACAGAATGTATTATATATTTTATATATATATATATATATATATGTTTTAATAGCAAGCCAAATTAGTTCTGTCACAGAAACTATATTGATTATGAAAACACAGTGGACAGCACAAAGAGCAAATAAATTTTAAATTTTTTTGAATCACTGATGGGCACAGATTGTTTTCAAGAAAAAAAATAAAACAAGGACTTGGAAGAAGTGTTAAGAATGATACAATGAAAATCTAAAGCAGTGGTATTGATATTCTGCTATTAACATTGCTAAGTGATGTTTCCCTCCTTGTAGAAATATTCATTTGTTCTTTTCAAACTGTTTCAATCCTATGATTTAAGTTTCAGTACGTGATCCAGTAATGAAGCAACATTTAACTATTTGAATGACAGGTTCTTATAATCACACAACAGTAGAGATACTGTTAATAATTATCAGATTGTTTTCTCTTATGAAGTCCATTTTAAGTTGCCTTATCTTATGTTTGGTTGAAAGTATTCCCTGCCTAATGTTGAATTTTCTTAAAAATCTTTAGACAAAGGCTGACTGAGAAGCCTGAGCACAAAACAATAAAAACATCCAGTAGTTCTTTATCAACATTAAAAAAATAACCCAGTATCAACTAACATTTCTTCAGATTGGCACTCACTGAATAAAGACTCAGAGGAGTCTTTCAGCTGCCAGGCCAATACCCCACCATCACAGACTTTCCAAACAAATTCCACCCTCACAGCTCTTACCTCTGCTCTCAGAACACCTACCATCCCCACTGAGGAGCTGAGCAGGATCCTTCCAGCTTGGAGATACGGAGACAAAACTAATCTTTCCTTCTGCTAGTTACCCACTGTGGTTGTGGGCTGATGGCAGTGCAGGCAAGAGGCATGGAGGGCAGGCACCAGACCCAGTGGGCAGGAGACCGTTTCTTTTATGCTCTCTGTGACTTGCTCAGCTGTGCTTAGCCAGCAAGAGGAAGAAGCTGTACAATCTGAACAGAGAGGACAAACACCGGAACCAGCACGCTGGAGGAAAGGGCTGGAGAAACACACTGGGACTGACAGCCTGAGGGACAAACACAGAGAGCAGAGTCTGAGAGCTGCAGCTGAAAAAGTGTTCAAGGAGCAGCAGATTCCACGGAGAAAGACTAGAGGAGAAATGGACCTGCAAGGTAACAGCTAGGACTAGTAGCCATCAGTGCTGGAGAGAACAGATCAGGGGAGAGCTGAGGGTCTGACACGCTGGCATGAAACTGGCATTGCCTCAGCAAAAGGCTTTGAGTGAGGTGGACTAAAACAAGAAGGGTAGGAACTGTGTGTGAGGAGGTGTCTGAGAAGACAGACAAGAGCCAAGGAAGGCACATGTGGAGTATGCAACCAAGGACACAGGAAGACACAGAAGTCAAAGAGACTGGATGACCGAGTGCCTCAGAGCAACAAGATGACCAACCAGGTGAGCCTGGGAAGGGCTGTGCAAGGGATGTGACATGGAGAGTGATACAAGGACTGACAAAGTGAGAGGAGAAGGGCTGAGGTTGGCAGAGGAGCGAGGACTGGGCAGCAGAGAAGGAGCCAGTGGTAGGGTAGAGGCAGATTTGGAGGAGGCTGCAGGAGACAGGACAGAAAGAACCACGCTTGGCAAGAATAAGCACAAGAAAGCACATCCCCTTGAGGACCTTGGTAGGAAACGGAAATTTCACCCCAGCTCTGGCCATTACCAAGTATCTGAGAGTTCCTCTAGAAAAAAAAGATACCTTTTCCCCTGTGTTACTGACTCATATGGAGGAAAACAATATCGTCAGTCTCTCCCTGAAATCCAGTAGCAGAATGTTCTATGTTGTAGTTCAAGTGTCAAAATTTGGTGATACAACAGAGCTTTGTTTTTAAGTTTACTTTTTTTACCAGTAGGAAATGAACCACAGAGTTCTTGATAAAAGATTTTTCTTAAGGTTTGCAACGTCAAACACTAAAATGTTACCAAATGGCAGATTCAAGGTTGACTATTGAACGTTCTCTCAGGCTGTTTATTTGTACATCTTGATGCAGTCACAATCACTGTATGACTGTTGTATACTATTACACCTCCAGTGTCTTGCTCTTATTTCATGCAAATGATGGGTAAATTCATTCCACAAACAGTTGTTCAGTATTTTTTTGCCATGTTATGCAAATGCTGGTGTGAAGAGGAATTTAATTCACAGCCTGTTTTGTGGTGCTCATCACTACAATAGTATCTGACTGCTTCACAAATACTAGTATCTTTCCTATTACACAGGATGCAAACTGAAACCAGGAGTTCAGTTTTGTCACCTAGGTTGAACTGAGATGCCAGGGATCTGATTTTTAAGAGTTATTAGCATTATGTATTCATAATACTCAGAGCACAGCACACAGGGTTCAGTGGTGAATGGCAGCTTGAGAACTTTTATAAACCCAACTCCATGCTCTGAGTCAGGCACTTAGAAGGTAAAAAATGTTTTAAGCCACTTGTCCAGCACGTTTACAGTGACCCTGTGCCCACCCTTCAAGCTCCAAGGCAAAACTCACTGCTTTTTAAAGAAATGAGATCTTTCTCTTCCTGCAGCCTCCTGTTTTATTCATTTATACACTTTACAACTTGTGCAGCAGAACTCCTATACATAAAAGTCATCCTAAGAGCACTTCCATCCTACAACAACTACAGAGTATGTCCTGTGAAAAAACAGTAGGGCACCATACAGTTAAATCTAGATGGCAATGCAGATGCCTAAGTAACTGAATTAAAGCTGCATGTGGCTCTTTTAATTCCAGCACTTCCTAATGTGAATACTTGCCTATGCCAAACTATTCTTTTAACATATAATACCCCTGTGTGGTGTTATATATAAATACAAATGGATAAGGGAGTCCCTTGCGATATAAAGATGTACTGTTTATGTGCCACAGTAGGATGTTATACAATACAGCTCTGAAGAGTGACTCCTGTGGCAGTGAAGGAAAAGGAAACATCTGCATTTAGACTTTATAATTACTATGCATCTGTGGAACAATTACTGGTTGTTTTTAGTTGTGCAAATGACACCATCATAACAAAATCAGAACTGATGCATTTTTTGTTGTTTTTTGACTGCTAGCACATTTTAGCATCTTAGGTTTATATTTCTACCTCTCAAGGGAGGACACTGGGATTTAAAAAGGAAAAATCTGAACAGCTAAAAAATTAATTTCTCCATGAGGCTATGCTGCACACATGTAGTGTAATTTTATCAATGAAGACCAAATCCCAGTTAATACAAATCATGGCAAAATAACAATGGTAAAAAAAACCCAACCCAAAACTATTAAATATTTTCAAGTCAGAGTTTTACAGCTCTGTTTCTTTGATAAAACAGTTGAAGAAAATTTTATCTCATTCACTTCTAATTTAGCAGCAAGTTAGTTTCAGCTCCAAGGACCAAGAGTGCACTTTGATCCCCTTTCTACACTTCAGATCAAACAGAGCTAGGCTGTTTTAAGCTCTCATCCCATTATCAGTAGATAAGTATTTGCCCTGGGAATGAAAAATGATATGGACAAATAAAAAATTGCACAGAATCAGCCTACCTATCAAAACAAAACTTGATATATTAGAGGGTTTTGCCCACACATGTAGGATAAGCTGAAGCTGTCTATAGGAAAATAACAGATTTGACGCTATTTTCAACCACACAATTGTAAATCTAAGTAAATACACTCAAAACAACCATGATCTGCCACCACAGGGGACAATTAATCCAAATAACCTTAACTTTCCAAGTTAAGAGCTAACAGTGAAGTCAGTTAAGGTGCTCTACATGCAGATTTATACTCCCACTGTTATACTAAGTTATGTGTATTTTTACATACATGTGTCATCAATAATTATTAGCACTATGTAATCAGCTGTTTCTTTAGCACTATGCTTAGCAGCTGTAGTAACTCGACCATAGGGGGGGAAAAAAAACCAACCAAACAATCAAACAGTAAGAAAACAACTCAATAAATTAAAAAATTCAGATCTAATCCTTAACATGCTATCTGTGTTTTAACAAAAAGAAGTTGAAAAGAAGTTGTAAAGTTGCAAAGACATCACACACACCCCCAACCTAATGAAACTCATGGCAATACACCTTTAAGAAAGCCCTTCAAAAATCTAAAGTGCCACTAAAGGAGTGGAAAAAAGGAGACTGTGGTGGATGAGCTGCAGGGTGGAGAGGGAGAAGCAGCCAAGAGGAAATCAGGAGCAGGCAGCGAGGGAGGAGGTCACAGAAGCTGGCAGAACAGTGGGAAAATAATGTCTTGGCATAAAACGTGCTCATGAAGAATGTATCAGTGGGGAGTTATTTGCTGTAAGAAAAGCAATTAAACACAACAGTCCATGGAGCAGATGTAAATGGTCTCTTGGTGGGTGTGCGTGTATTTGAAAGAGAAGAGGTAACTTTGAAGTCAACCTAAAGGCCACTGAAGGTTTTCTCTTTATTTCAAAGATGACTGGATTTAGTATTTATAGTCATATTTGCAAAGATCCTACACACCTGAAGTAGATCCCTTGAGTTGTTTTTTTAAAATATTTAAGATGGGTAGATGCTAAAATTTTGTTGGAAATTTTATTTATCACCTAATAAACTCTGAGGTGCTTCTCAAAATCCCCATGAATATCCTTTAGCTCTTAAAGCAAAAAATGCAGTCCTTGTTTCCCTTTTTATATTTGTTCACATGTTCTGTGTATTTCTTCATAGTGTCTGTGCTCAAATTATCCTGAGAGAGGGCACAAGAGTGTGTGTGTGTGTGTGTGTGTGTGTGTGTGTGTGTGTGTGTACAGAGTCTGGTAGCTCACAGCTTTGTCATATGTTTTAAGAACATTAATATAAAGTTAATAAAAATGTGGAAGATGAAAGATTATATAATGTTTTGCCATGTTTGCTTCCAAGTGTGTTTCACGAGACACAATCCAACACAGGCAGATGTCTCCAAAAGAAAAAACCTATGAATGCAATCAGTAGATTAAATAGATAATACTTAACCAAATCTTGTGTAAGGTGATGAGTAATTTTTGGTTTTTATCTGCATTTAGTCATTCAAATATCACATAAAATATATCATGGTATTGGAAAACTAGTAATTAACACGAGAGTGAGAATAAATGGAAATTCAGAAAATGAAATGGCAGTTATTTATTGAGACCTATTAGAAGTTCCTGAAATGCCCTCTAGACCAACTTTAACCATATGCAAAAGTTCATCTCAGGTAAGCTGTCAACTAATACCCAAAATTCTTCTACAAATTATTTGGTATCGGAGTTTTAGAAACCTCCCCAGTTTTTTTCTTACAGAACTTTAGTACTGTTTTTCTAGTAAGTTTTAAGGCTTAAACACATAGAAGCAAAAAGCAGGATAGTTGAATAAGACCATGGACCTCATCAATGTCTATCAATATGTTAAGGGAGTGTAGAGAGGATGGAGCCAGACTCTGCTCAGTGACATCCAGTGACAGGACAAGAGGCAATGGGAGCAAGTTGGAGCACAAGAGGTTTAGGGTCAACACAAGGAAAAACTTGTTCCCAGTGAGGGTGTCAGAGCCTGGCAGGGGCTGCCCAGGGAGGTTGTGGAGTCTCCTGCTCTGGAGACATTCCAGACCCGCCTGGATCTGTTCCTGGGTGACTTGGTCTAGGTGACCCTGCTCAGGCAGGGGGGTTGGATTAGATGATCTTCTAGGTCCCTTCCAACCCCTAGCATTGTATGATTCTATGATTCTATAGATGGGACAGCTCATGGTTTTACATGCATCAGAAACCTCAAGCAGTGAAGCTTGCATCATCACAGTCTTCAGTGCAAGCTTCACATCAGTCACAGGAGTAGTCTCAGTGGAGCCAAATGAAGCTGCCCACATCAGGAGATTTTTTACACATCCTCCCAGACATCTGACCTCCCTCTCAGTTCCTTTGTAGTGACTTGTAGCAATGCTGCACTCACCTCTAAGAAGCTAAACTGCTTCAGCAAAGGCCATTCTTTAAGTAATTAGAAATAGGTTCACTAGGAGACACTGAGGGACACCTAGGAGCAGCACTGCTTCTGAGATCATTGTCATCAGTTTATTCTTTGTAGGATACTTCAGAGATAGGGTTTTTTAAACACTGTTCAGAAGATAATCCCCTCAGTAGATGCTGCCACTGCAGTGTTGAGGCAAAACAGACCAGTAAGTCTGGAAATGTAAAATACAAGGTTTTTGACCAGAAGCAGGGATTTCACACGTGCAAGTGAGGGAACTAGGTTTATTTATTCCCCAATCTCTACACTCTCATCTGCTGCACTTCTTAAAGTCATGCTGTTATGACAAATGCAAGTGCAAATTTTGGTACTACACCTTATGATCTTAAATCATCCTTTCTAGCTGCATGAATCAGGCAATTTAGGAGCACTTCAACTGTTTAAGAACAGAGGTGTCAGAAGATGCTGCTTTAACAGCATATCTTTTCAACTATGTATTTAGACATACAGGTAAAATTAGAATTTGACAGAACCATATGTCTACCAGGTCCCATAGCTCAGGAGCCAGATCTGTTTACACGAACTCAAGGCCATGTTTTGGTTCCAGACCAGCACAGGGAAAAAAATTAAAATCAAAACAACCAAAACCACAGAACCAAAAAGCAGCTATTAATAATTTGCAGAGTTTTATACTTTTGCTTCATAGCAGACTACTATTTAACATATAGATAGTCTTTTCAAAATGCTTTCATAAACCACCCAGTTTAAAATTTGCCCTGGAGACAGCAGCAAGGTCACAACAGGAGACTTGTGCACACCCTTCCCCACTTCCAGAAAATTTAACTGAGCATTTAGAATCAGCTACCCAATTCTCAAAAGAAGTGATATGCAGCACTCTTTTGACTCACATGAAGTCATGCTAATTTAAAGTACACAGTTCTCTTTCTTCTGAAGAGTTTTCCATTGTGTTGAAAAATTCAAAGCATGCTTCAACAATAGGTACTGTACTCTCCTTGCTGTGAAGTTGATGTAAAACTGTCACCTATAGAGAATGTCAGCACAAATAATACAGCCACCAATGAGAGGGTGACCTACAAGGCACAAAATAATGTGCCATAAAAAGGGTAAGCTACAAACCATTATATTGATGGTGCAGTGCAGCAAGATGAATAAACTAGAGTAAAAATGGCTAAAACTCTGTCTGGTAAGGATCATTATCAGGACAAAATGTATTTAATGTCTACATTAATGACCTGGAAAGTGGCATTTTCAGAGAAAAAAAAAATAGTGGCATTTTCAGAGAAAACTAATGTTCTACTTCTGCAAATAGCTGCTCGTGTAGATTTGCAAGGAGAGCAATTACTGTCTTCAGTGGGATTACTCCCATACAAAGAATTACACCCAAATTAGTTCTGACAAGATCAAGGACAATACTGGAAAGATCTCAGATTGCCAGACAGGAACTGAGAAATAATCCAAGCAAATGCAGATAATTATAGCCATAGCTAGGAAACTGCAAAACAGGATTTAGACACAACAAAACCACCTAGATACAAAATAATCTAAATTAGCAGGAATAAGAAAGCCTAGCATCTGAACAACCAGCAAAGTTTTTAATGAAATACCTGAAAAGTCTTTAAGCATTTATCTCAATAGGGCAACAAAGCAGGATAACATATTTTAGGACTGATTGCTCAAAAATTTCCTAGAGCAGAGAAAAATCCTTCCCTAAAGCTGTTTTATAGTTACTTCAGAAATAGCATTCTGTCTTGACAGAAAATAGAGACAAAAAAAAAAAGCACGAGTAGGAAAAAAGCAACAAAAATGATCAGAACTGTTTTATGAGAAGTTTTGTCTTCTAGTTAGCAGACATACATCATGTTTTTCAAGTGACAACTAAGCAGGATATGTCCATAGTTGCCTACAAATATTTATATGGTGTAAAGATCAAGACAACAGATTATTTATTGAAAGTGGTTTGAGTGGGCAGAGCTAGGAATAACAGGAAAAAATAATGGAATTTAATTATGTGGACTAACGAGCATTTCTGGCATTGAATCACATAAAACTGTACAAAGATAAAGGCCAAAGGTCTCCCATCATTGAGACACTGAGACAGTGGAACAAAGCTGCAACAGACTGTGGGATGGACAACACTGTGACTGTGTGGAACTTCACAACACTGCAGTGATTTGTCATGGCATGAACCTTACTCATCATGTCACCATGGCATTAATAATACATTCAGAGTAACTTACAATGTCCATGAGAAATGAAATTGCTGATTTATCTTTTCTGGATCATAGTCTAATAAAGATGATGATTTATTCTTTTTTTTTTTTTTAAATAAATTCATCTAGGCTGTAGAACAAAAAGTTATCAAAAGAACCCTGTAACATTGCATAAAAGATATACTGCAAAAGCAGTTTCAGGGAAGTGACATAATGGTGACAGCACTGAGAGGAGTGTTCCCTGAATCTGCAATTTATTATCATTTCAGTGGTAGGTCTTGTCAGACACAGCACAGACCTATGAAAAGATATGTAAGTGAAGATACATAGTAACACTGCACATTTTCTAATCTTATACTTCTTTTTCTTTACTGGCCTTGAAGTGACTGACATGTTACTGACTTGGGGGGAAAACAGGGCTTTCCTAGCCTTACTAATCTATTCCTCAAAGCTTGTTTTTGCTGCTTACACCATTTACACAGTTTTAGCTCTTTAATTCAGCACCACTGATGCTCTTTTTCCCATGCTGGTAATCAGTGCAGTTGATAATAGCCCCAGCAATTACAGGACTTACCCTCAGCACACACCTATCATGGAACAAATTAAAAACAATCAAACAAAAAAAGGGAAACCAAAGTGGAATGGAAAATAATGGAGGAGATGATGGAAGAGATGAAGGAAGGACAACAAAATGGTGAAAGGACCAGAAGCAAGTAATGAACAGAGGAGAAACTGGTGAGATTCTGGAGACCTAGTAAGAATAATACAGACAAAGTAGTCCAGAGAGCAAGATAGGATGAGTGTGAAAGGGAGATGATTGAGAAGAAAGGAAGAGCAGATTATTTTAAGAAGAGCAGAAGATTAATACATCAGATCAAATTAAACCACAGATATAGCAGCAGAGTAAAGTAAATAATGAGTAGAAGCATGAGAGAACAAAGGTAACTGGGGAGTAGTGAAGTGAAAACAGAGAAACTAAATGTATCAGCTAAAAGCTAAATAATCTGTCAGTTGTTGCAGCTCTGGCTTTCTTTTCTTTGCACAAGTTTCTCTCGGGCAATGTACTTCCACTAGGGAATGCTCTTTCTCAAACCAGCTTCAGAAGTCACTGCTAATTCTTGGTGCTCAATTAACACAAATCTAAGAAGGTTCAGTTGGAAGCAACCTTGAGATACTCTTCTTTTTTTTTTTTTTTTTTTAATGGTACTTTTGAAATTATATTGGCTTAACAGAAGCAGTTCAAGCCCCTTAACATTGGCACAGACCTGTTAGTCTGTGCATAGGCAAAAGCATCAAAGCCATGAACTCAATCTGATTTAAAAAAGCAATGCATCATGTCTGCAGGGAGTATCTTCACATGCATTTACATTAGGAACTGTGTGCTTCAATGAGTTGTCATATTTCCTCACTGAGAGGAGGTTAATGATATTGAAAGAACTGTGCAGATCAAGCTGAAGAGCAAAGAATAAGACGATACAAGTTTTGCTGAGCAGAGATTATAAATACTGTATAAAGCAGAAGAGACCTCAAAATTGTATCTAGTAATGAGATTTAATATAAATTTGGTTCAGTACAAAGAATCTGATAAATCTGAGTGAGGAATTTAAATAACATACACAGGTGCTATAATAGCCTGTTAAGTAATATCACTATAAAACTATAAAATGTAATACTTTATTTGAATATTGACTATCAACTGAATATTAAATAAAAGGCAAAATTCAAAAACCCCTCTTTGGAACTGGATTTTTTTTTTTTAGAGTTATGCATCTATGTTAAATGCAATCTAACAAACTTCTATATAGATTCCCTGAACATGAGAAATTAAAAGTTTTTTAAATTGAGGAACAGAATATGGATGGCCCAAAAATTACAGTTATATTACATGCCTCTGTAATATACTTTGAGTGCTATTTCTCCCTAAAGGCAGAATACTTACAGGTTTTCGAGTTGGGGTAACTTGAACAGAATGATAAAATTCTGGTTGAACTCGGCTGCTTTTCTTGATTTTTCTTTTTCTTACAGAGGTTTCTTGCTCACTTAGGTGGTGAGCTTCCACTATAGGCTGTGTTTCCTGAAGGCGAGGTGCTACACGTCTTCTGGCATGACGAGGACTTGATCTAAAGCCCTGGAACAGAAAAAACAATCTTCATGTTTGAAATCTTCCAGAACCGAGCCACGTAACAACAGAAAAACCACACAGGATCTTGACAACAACTCGAGGCACAAGCATGCTTGTCTCAAATTAATATAATGTCCATATGTGCTGCATGTAACAATAGAGATGTTGCCAATTGCTGTTAGTATTGCATTTGGTTTATGTCTCTTGATTATATGTATTATTGACACAGCTAGTAGCAGTAACTCCTGTTGATTTTCTTTATAAGCTCACACTTTTCAGTTATTTATAACTAAATACTTCTAATTTAAAATTTATAATTAAAATTTTCCAGGTTAATTCTTGGCCTCATGAGAAATTATTTTAGGGAGCATGAGCTGAAAAGTTTCACTTTTTCTTGAGAATGAAAGTAAGGAAAAATCGGTAGCTAGCAAGACTTAATTATAACTAATGGTTCTTGTTGAGAGTTTTCTGATGTTGTTACATTTGAGGGGAGGTTTTACCATTTGCAATAAAATAATTAAGACAAGAGTGCTGTCTTTTGCTGACATCGGAGAAATAGATGTATATTTGGTCAATTTAACCTCCAGAAAAGCTGCCCTTCACAAATGTTGCTGGAAAAACCTCTGAACACCATCCAGAATTGCTTACAGAATTAATGTCTTTTTTTTTTTTTTTTTTTTGACAACATCTCTAGCCCTGTCTTGCTACCTGCAGAGCATTTACAATGAGTGTTCTCCATTTCCCTGAGTCCCCTCCTGAGCACACACAAGCCTGCCATGTGCCATTTGTATGGAATACACTGTTGGGTGACACTAAACAAAACTTGGCCGTGTTGTAAAGAAGAGTTTCATTGTTTCATTCACTTAGTCACATCAGCTTTCAGAATAAGTGAGCCAAATCTGTCCTTAGTGACAGTCTGCAGTTTAAGGGCTACATTCCCCTTCAAAAGCAGGAATAGATGCAACAGTTCCTAATTTATTATTTTTTTTTTTAGCAAAATATCTCTGCTTAGTCCTTAGTCAACAAACCCAGCATTCAAAAATAACTTGTTCATATAAAGAATCAGACTTCTGCAAGGTTTTTAGCAAAAACTGCAGAAATCTGTGCTATGAATCTAAATATCCTGAGTTTCCTGCCAACTGAAAACTAGTGGGAGCAATACATTTCCACATAAACCTGTTGGTCTTTTTTCCCCCTTCCCTTAGCTTTTGATTTTGGTTTTAGTGTTTTGTTTTGCCTTTGTTGTTGTTATTTTTTGGTTTATCTTGAAATTGACAGAGAAAAGTTATGCTAAACTCTTGTTCTGTTGGTAAATTGAAGCAATCACCAGTCAGATGTATGAATGTGCAAACTGGGCTTACTCTAATGTTTGTGAAACTACAAGGGAAACAAGATACTGTCTTCTGGGTGCTCAGAAAGACAAACAGCTATTTTCATTATCTAAAGGTGTGCTCCATTGAGTAAATATCCCCTTAAATAGACTAAACACACAAACATATATTTACACACACATGCTAGCAATTGCTATAGATACACATGGCATGCAACAGATGATGTGAAAATGCTGAAGTGCCAAGTTGAAGTATGGAGTGAAGGAATTGCCAGGGAGCAACTTTTGACTTCTGGACACTGGACTTCTGGACTGAAACTTATTGCCCTATATTGACTTACAGTCTTTCTACACTGTGAAATAAGTAAAAGATACTTACTTAGAACATATAGTTCAAGTTGATACTAGACTATTCAAAGTGACAGGGAGGAATACAACACAGGGAGCCTGCTATTACAGAGCTTTCCTATGGAGGAATTTTCTTTTACCAAAAAAAAAAAAAAAAAAAAAAGTGCATCAATGATTATTCCACAGTAAAAGAAAATATTAAGAGAACAAAATACCCAGCAAGACTATTCTGAGTTACGAAATGGGAAGAGATTTTCTAACTGCTAAATGCATTATGATTCATTTGCAGACAACTGCTACTGGCTGAAGCCCGGTGTACCCAGCACTGCAGCTGCTCCCTCACCACACTCCTATCCCCATTAGCTGGATAAAACTCTTTGGGAAAGTATGTTTATGTAACAGAAGAATTTGGTAGAAGCTAAGCAGATCTAAAAGTGCTTAGAAACACAAGCCAAATAGGGATTTAAGTACGTGGGTCTGTGTCACTGCATGACTTCACCTCGAAATACTTCCAGGTTTACCAATTATTGTGTTTTGATATGAAAAAGTCACTCCTGACTTCCAGAAAAGTCTGTTCATAGACAGTGCTTCACCTTCACGTTTTACATATTTTTTCTCTTTTACTGTTTGTTACTAGCAACAAAATGGGACCTTTATCTCTTTAAGAGCTCATGTGCTTCTGTTTGCTGAAGCTCATTCTGCACTTGAAGTCATAATCTGCCTGCAGTATCACAAATGGTTACTCTGGGGAGGATTACAATGCAATAACATCAGAGGATCATGATTTCAGGTGGAAAATTAATTCCATATCAAGAAAGATAATGTTACCAAGGCAAAATCCTCAAATCAAAACACAAAATGCTTACTCATTCCTGCAATGAGGTTTTGCCAGTGCAAAAATCCAAAATTTCAAAATTTGGTAATCAAAAGTCAAAACAGGAATCAAAAGTGACAACATACAGGAGCTGCTGCAATGCTCAGTGCAAAACTAGAACAGACAGTGTTTCCTTCTCAGCAGTGAGATGATCAGACACTTCTTGTGTCATCTCTGTTATTTATCCTTCAGTTGTACCCAAAATTGAAAATGTATCATATTGATATAGCAAGAAAAATTACAAATATGAAAATTGCACAAATATCTGTTTGGCAGCCGTTTGAGATGTTGAGTCAGAGCTCCAGAAAAGCAGAAAAGCATTACAAAAAAAAAATCAGGGATGCACAGTACAGCACCTGAGACCAAACCACTGAGAAAACACAAGAGATTTTAAAATCATGCGGTCAACACATGGAAGTTGCACTAAGACCCTTAAGTGGTTTGTAGGCTCCAGTATCACATGAATGCTGTGTCACTGGACAGTGATAACCTTTTCTTGGTCTTGTTGCTCATTCCTAGACCCTACTGCCTGATTCATTCTGATGCCTGTAAAATTCTGAAACGAGGCAAAGCAAACCAGACTTCAAAGATGTATTTTTAGAGAATCTGTCTTCTGAATACTAAAGTAACTGCACAAAGATTTACACTATGTGCTATTCTTCCTTAAAGAAACAACTCGGATAACCACCAGAAACAGATGTCACAGAGTAAAATGAGAGGCAAACTGAACCCTGGTTTATCTTCTCTCCAAAAACATTTATGTGCAGACTTCCAGTTTGAATCTGTTAAAATTCATGAAGACTCATCTTCCTAGTCATACTCTACAGTCAGCAGAAATAGAGAAGTGTCTCTGGAGGCCAGTGTGGAGCTAAAGCCTAGTTCAGCTGCCCTCAAGGAAGCTTTTCTGTATGGAAGGAGGCTGAGGAGATCAGCCTGTTTTAGCTGAAATTCATTCTTTCAGGTCTTCTCTAAATGCTTTTTTGTTTTTTTCTGGAATAAGTGCAATAATATTAAAAGAATTATTTTTAATATTTACACTGGTGGTGTAAAATGACTTCTACAGCAAGAGCTTCTGTAAAAAAAAAAAAAAAAAGGCAAAAATGTTCTTATCCACACCTCTGGTTCACTGACTGATACCTTGTTCTTAGAATTCCTCTGACCAAAGCTCAGCAGACCTCCCTCCCTTTTAAGCTTCTGAAGTCAGCTGAAGTGAACATTCCCTAAGGGCACCAATTTCTCTCCATCAGCCATAAAGGGAGCTCAGGCTGACTACTTCACTCATAGACATCTATAAGTACCTAAAATCAGACAGGATGGACCCATGTTGAATAGGTTTTGGTCTGACTTCAATACAGCATTCACCATTCCATATATATTTTGTCAGATTTTCCCATAATTTTTCGTCATTCTACATAAAATAATTCCAATCTCCTCCATCCCTTTTTTATTTTTTTTTGTGAGAGTATTACATGTCCTTCTTCACAGACATTCTCTTGCTGGATTCCCACAGTTCAGCACAGTACTCATAAATGTGCATTACTGGTATAACATGTTTTTCCATTCTCTTTAAATATTTCCCAACCCATCTTCTTTTCTGATCAGGCTATACATCTGAAAAAGGTCTACACTGAATTGTCAAGTTATTCAAAAGGCCCTTTCTGCAGACTATAAACTTAATAAAGTGTGTAAATGACTTTTCACTGCAACATACCCAGCTTTGCATTTATGAACATCACGTGTGTTCATTTGCCCCGTTCTTCAGAATTTCTTCAGACTGGTCTGGTATTTGATAACCACATTATGTCATCCTCTGCAATCCTTGTCATGTTTTTCCCTTTTCCTGTTCCTAGCCCATTCATTAATATAAAAAAAAAGCCAACCAACCCAAACACAACAACAACAAAAAACCCAAAAGCTTCCTACAAAAATAACCTTTGCTTTTTTATTTATTTATTTATTTACAGATGCGGAAATTTTGGATAATGCGTTGAACCTTTTTTATTTCACTGCCTTTGTTTTTCCATATTTCTTTCACATTCTTTGATACTTTAGTAGCACAGTAGAAACACATCAGTGCTAGCCCATGTGTGCATTATTTCTGTAGTGACATGAATCTTTGGCTCCTCCATTATTTCAATGTGCAATTAATTCACTAGATCCTTCTCCTCTCCATTCTAGTTTCTACTATCCCTACTGCCTTCATAATATAGTACCTATTATTTTTACACTTAATAAGAGACCATATTCATTCTTCATTCTTTCCAGTGGGTATTTTGTGAAGAATATTTTGGGTGTCAGGATTCTAATATGGGAATCCAGTTTTTCCAGATAGCACGTGTTTCCAGAGTCACCAAACATTAATTTCAAGAGAAGTAAGAGTACATTAGCTGATGTCCAGCTGAAGTAGACAGAAATCTTTGCACTAACTGCAATGGACAGTGGACAGCAGCCCATTCTACCTCCTGGCAGAACTTCAGTAAACCACAGAAGAAGCACTCACTAGCATTAAGCTACAATTCAGCACAATTGGAGGAATGACAACAGATCTCAAGTGCATTTGCAAATGCCTTTACAGGTATTGGAGTGAGTCCTGTAGATTAAATGGGTGCCAAAGGCTCAGACAGGATACACAACTGTGTGCTTGCTTTTAAGGTTTTTGACAGTAGTTGTGTATGCATGAGAATTGTCATCTATTGCCATTGTCAATTAATGGCCTCAAGAAACAGTCTTTGAATTGTCAGTTACTGCCTGTTTAAAGCTTAGAAGCTCTCATGTATATAAGTACAGTATCTTAGGGCTGGAGACATTAGTATGCTTAGTATCAAAACCATTCTCAAGATGCTGGAGTTCTCAGCTGTTTTGAGACAGGCTGAAATAGAACTAAACTCTACAGTCGATGTATCTACTTGAACTAAAAAGACAGGTTTAATTAAATAACTACTGTATCAAATTCCCATGCACACTCAAAGAAAATTGAGAGTCTTTTCACTGCACATACTATATACAACTGTATTGGAAGAAAAGTTTTAAATTAATTGACCAAGATTGCTCTTTTTTTTCCCCCTTTTTCTTCTCCACCTCCTTCCTAAATATCCTCTGTTTTCAAAGAAAAAAAATAAACAACAAACAAACAAAAAAACCCCCCAACATTTATTTAAGAGCCAGTTTTGCAAGTTCAACTCAAAATCCCAGATTCAAGTTAAGTCCTCCAAACTACTTGTACATCCTCACTAAGTAAAGACTAATTAAAGCTAGGTCTTAGTTTTCCATAGCAGTGATTACCTACATTCAGTATACTATTTCACAAACACACAAGGATGCAACTGCATTTGCTTTCTTGGTTCTATCAGGTCCCCAGAAATAGACCTCAACCTTTTTTTATGCTTCTCTCGACCATTTTATTTTGTTTTAAATCTTAACTAAGCGTTACTCCTGTAAAGATCTGAATCAAGATTTAAAACATCAAACATGAGATTTTACATGAGATTTCTCATTCCACTCCCTCATTAAGAAGCTTTCACCGATGATTCTTTGCACGCCTCATGGTTATTTTAGGAGATATTATTCTTATCTTCTAAAACCTAAACTCTAGACAGTGCTGGAACCATTTGTCAGATACTGAAGACTGTGATTTGGTATGTCTGATATTTCAAGATAAGTCCATGCATTCAAAGGGATTAAAAGCAATTGTGTTTTACGTAACCTGCACAAGATTACTTTTCCAGCCGAGTTCATTAAATACATGATCAACAATCCGCTCCTCAGCTCCTAATTGGGCCCCCAAGTGTGTATGTCAGAGCCCTCGTGTGAACCCAATGTTTAGATGTGAATTTAGAACCCAGTTTTTAATGGCCCATGCTGCATTACCCCACTGTTTTACACGAGTCTGTTTTTTCCTAGCATAAGGTTGGGATTTCTTCAAAGCAGGTGAACGGTAACACTAGGAAAACCTGATGATGTGTAAGGAAATAGTCAAATAGCACACCCAATCGTGCCTCAAGATAACCTTTAAATACTCTTTCCTGTCTAAACCTATAAACCACAAAAGCTGGCCTGTTTTCCAAGCAGTCCTATCGTTCTCTGGCAAGAGGGCTTGCAGCCTGCCATGCCACCTTGCCTTCGCAGTGGCTTGTCCCAGTTCCTTCCCTATTACCTCAGGGCACTGCAAGCCTACAGTAGGAATGCAGCAATTATTTAAGAACAAAAATAAATCAGAGTACTTCTTGATCAGTGGTCTGAAAGGGGAAGTTTAATTTAGAAGATACTAGCACATTTCCCAAGCATGTCCCAGCTTCCTCTGTTTTCCATTTCATCACTTCTCCTCAGCCTGGGCAGCATACAGCATTACATCAAGAAATGGCCATAAGAAATTAACTTTAAATATTAAAAATACAAGTCAGAAGGAGAATAAGAAATAACACAGAGTCCTAAACTGTGCAAGTGCTGTCCAACATCTAGTGCAAATAAATTACTCTCCTCTGTCTGTTGTGCTTGTTTGAAGTGTTAAAATGCTAAGACATGTGAAGTGCATGTGAAGATGGGTCTTCATTTTGTCAAGCAAAAAACACATGTGTAGCTTATGAGAGACTTCATGGCCCTATCTATAAAAAAAAGATAAGATACCTAGATTCAGATACCAACAACACATCTTAACAGGTCTCTCCTTCAGGTGCAACTAGCCTAAGATCCTGTTACAAGCAATGAAAAATTTAGTCAATACATTCACTGATGCTTGAAGAACCATTCAGCTCATCCTGAAGCAGACACCTACACTAGGTCAGCTGAGTGGCCTTACAGACTATAAACTGCCAATGCCTACAGCAAGCTTATCGGGCTGTTTAAGAGGATGCTGCTTTTGCAAAGTCACTTTCCAACTCCAGCTGCACTTTATATGCATGAAGGTAGCAGCAGCAGATCAGAAGGGAATGATGCCTCGACCTAGTTGTATCATTTTTTTTCTCTCTAGAACAAAGGAGGAGGATAAATATAATACCTCAAACTGACATGATTATGTATTTCAGTATAGTTACTTCTATCAATTTAGATAATCATAAATTCAGTCTTTTAAAACTGATGTTTCACTTCCAATCTGCTCTACTATTTACCCTGCCGTCCTGAAGCCGAGTGCTGTATTTCAGCAGCTGAGGGGGCAGGGACAGTAAGGACATTGGCACAACTTGCAAGAAATGTGTCTTTGCCCAGATGTCAAGAGCAGTGAGTTTCTGTAGCTGATGTAGTGTTTCTACACTGAGCCCTAACTCATGTTTCATTCCCACTGATGAGTCAGGAACAGCAAACCACTGACTCTCCTTGATGCAAGGCAGTAGGACACAGGGGAGCACAGGGTGGCTCAGGCACTTTGTGTAGCAGAAGTACCCAGATAACAGGTAGTCAGGCTTGCAGGTGAACTAGAAGCACACAGAATCAGCTCAAAATCAAGCCAGCTTCTTTAGAACTAGGTCAAGATCAGCCATAGCAGCTGTGGGCTTGACAACCTGCTCAGGCATCTCGGCACACAGTGCTGAGTCCTGGCCCAGGGGAGCTGGAGGGGCCCCAGACACCCTCCTCAGTCTGAAATCCCTCTAGGCTGCAGAACATAGGGAAGAGGCTGAGAGGCCACAGCTCTGGCTAATACCCACTCAAGTTTGACATGTCCAAGCCAAAAAATCCCAGCTCAGCTGAATCAGATCCTGCATGAAGGAAGCAAGGTGACTTCACCTTGTGCTCTTCGTGGTTCTTCCACAGCACATAAAAGGTGCCTTTCCTTAAAAAAGCCTGGGAGGGGAAGAAAGTGTGAGAGACATTTCCATGTCCTAGGAAAACAGGTGTAACAGTCCCAGAAACAGCCCCAACAATTGTACTCCCCTGTTCATGTGGTGCCTTCCTTCATTCAATGCTGTCAGGCTAAAGTACTGAGCTGTTTCTGAAGGGGCATCCACAACCTGATCTGTCACCCTAATAATCTAACCACAGTAACTGAGAAACCAATGTAGATGGTTAAGCTTTTCTAAGCTGTATGTGATCTATAGACCCCTGCATGATCCTGTCTGCAAGAACAGATTCTACAGCAGATGTGGTAATAGATGTGCTCACCACAAGTATGACCTCAGCTATTTAAAATCACAGTTTCAATCTAAGGGTACTTTTGTACAAAAAACAGTAGCTAGAAATAAGTTCCCATTCCATCATGTGCACAGTGTGGCTGCTAACAGACAGAGGGCAACAAGCCATGCTCCACCTGGATCCTCTTGAAACCAGGGCTCTGCTTGTTGGCATGAAGCTGCTTGTGCGCACCAGGAATGTGCACTGTAACTGGCAAATACCACAACTGAAGCTGCAACCTCATCTAAAACACCCATTTCCAGAGATAACAGTGGATACTGAGAAGCCTGAATATGTAAACACTTACACAATAGCTAGGAGGTTGTTGACTTTCCTGTACTAATAGGAAACTAAATAGTAAGAACTTTTATCATGTACTGTATCTTTCTGCATTAGTCGTCCCTGTGCTGTTGGAGAGCTGTGAGGATGTGTTCATTTATAATGCATTGTATTGAGACCTGCCTTACCACTGATGTGCACTGAACACATTGTCAGGACTTTATCGGGTGATTGATGGAGCTAAGAGGATATCTCCTCAGCATTTCAATGCTCTTCAGGCTGTTGGAAGCCAGAAGAGAGATGCAGGCAACCAGATGGCTGCAGAAATACATTGGGCATTTCTATACTGTGCTGTAGTACAGCACAAAGTTTCCTGAGTTAACTTCAGAGGAGGTAGTTCTGCAGCAACCAGAGAATTGCCATATCTTTAACAAAATTGCCAACTAGGCTGTTTCTCAGCACAGACTGATGCTTGCTAAGCTATCTAAAGGCAGCACTGCAGTGAATTAAGATGACAAACAGCAATGGGCAGATGACATACAGTAAGAATATCAGTAGTATCTAGTTTGCCATGTAACAGCAGCATGTAACATCCACCTCTGGGCCACATTATTGGACATGTTATGAAAAATGGATAGGAAAATTTGCCCTTATACAGTGTAACCTGTATTTATAGCTCTCCATTCATTCCTGTACATAAGTGCTTTCATACAGCTAAGAAAACATTTTATTTTTGTCTCTTGATTTATTTTCCCTTGAACCTGTTCCTTAACTGAAGACAGCTAATGGACCAGTTTAAACATCCTGGGGGAAAAAAAAAGCATGTCAAACCCAAAGGTAAAATATTTCCAGGCTGATTCAGCTTCTCAAAGACAAAGAAACATCCTTTGAATAGGTGATTGAATGTATTTTTCTGGCTAGTTCCATGCATTTCTGTTGCTCCTTGAATTCACTCCCTCAATCAAAGAAGACTCAGATTCATCTTGGAGGGTCTGCTGATTTCTCTTTTCATTGGATCTGTACATATCTGGAGCAATTTATAAATAACTGTAATGCTCACAATGAATTATGGTGTAGCTCTTCAAAGACTATTCATTATTGGTTTTTTAAGATCTATTTATTTTTAGGTATTTTTAGGCAACTGTCTCACAATCACCCTCAGAAGGAGGATAAGGGTATAAAGGAATATATTTACAAACACTTTTTTTCTGGGCATCAATTGTTGGCAAAGTCAAGATATACATTTACTGGAGATTTTTGTACTATAGTTTTGCATGCACTTTACCATAACGGATGATTTAGCAAATTCATTTGCTCTTTAAAATTCTCATCAGTTGTGGCTGACCTATTTCACTACTGGTCTTGTCAGAACAATAGACTGAATACATATAACCTGGTAGTGACTGTTCAATACAACTAAGAAGAAAATGTGGGGTCTGCAAAACTCAAATGACCAAGTTATTCCTTTGCTGCAGCTGTGGTTAATATACACTGCCAGCTCTTCCAGAGTCTTTTCATCAAGTGTCAGCTCCTGTTTGACTTACTGGAATGTCTAGTCCCACCAGACATGCACCTGGGCTATGTGAAGTCAAAATTTACAGTAGACTGTAAATCTTCTATAGATTTGCTCCCTAGTAGGTTTATACCTGTAGGTCTCAGTGGAAGCATTCACAGGAAACTTGGCCAAAATATATGAGTTGAAATTAAAGAAATACAGAAAGATACTACATTGCTTGTGACTACTCACTGACATTGATACCTTCAGTCCCTGAGATAATAGTATTTCTAGTTTAAAAGGCAAGATAAAGGAAAACTGTAAAGCTCAGAGAAAATTTCAAGGAAAAGCTTTATTAATCTCATTATTTTTTTTTCTCCCAGTAATACGAAAACCATCATCTACTGGTTTAGCAATTAACACATCCCTCCACAATCTCCTAAAAATACCAAGCATTTAAAGATCCTGAATGAGAACTTTCAACAGTTCTTACCCCACTGGATTAATTCCTTCCAGCCTAAGGGCCAGGAGCTTACTTCCTTTTTGACTGAAAGGTAAAACTCTCACATAACCCCATGACTCCAGAGGCTTCAACAATGAGGAAAACTAATTCAGAAAGAAATTTAAATCACAAGAAGTAGCAAGACCAACACATTAATCAACACCTTCAAACTGTAAGGTACAGAAGTCGTTCAGACCTCTTTGTAAAGTGTATGATACTGAACACTGAAATGTATCAAGCCCAAGCCCCCAGAGTACTCAGAGAAAACTCCTATACTTCATGAAAAAAACAAACTTCTACAGAGGGGACAAGAAGAATGAAGTCACTGAATCACTGCTAACATTAACATATTTTTTAATATACAAGGAATCATAATAATAATAATAGAAAAATAAAACCAACAATGGGTCATAGTCCCTATTTTGATAAACCTCTCATTGAGTTATGCTGCTATTTTGGTGTGTTTTTTCTTGAGCACAGACATTTCATTCTACAACTGAATCTCAAAATAAAGAGAGACTAGTGCAAATAGCTACATCAAAGTCTGATTTGTCATGTAAGCAATGAATATTTCTGTTGGAAATTTACTTGTTTTCTTTTTAGAGCCATGGCATATCTAGGTCTCCCTCATCTAAGAAACATTAACTCTTCTGGGTGTGATTCCTGTGTGACTTCATGGAGTATCTATAGTACCTGGGGGATGGAAGAATCTGAAGAGCTGTTAAAATTATACTGAAAATAAAGGACTGCAGTAAAAATATATTTAAGAGCCAGGCCTGACAAACTTCAGATGGTAGTAAATAAATGTTAGTGGGGAGGTAGAGACACCACTGTATTATCCCAGGAAACTCACATCTTCCTGCTGGTTAATTTTTCTGTTACAAAGCACCTCTAACAAAGACAGATTTAACCTACTTTGTATTCATAACGATTCATGCAAATTTACCTCCTTTGGAGGCAGGGGGTCAAGTCTTTAAGTTCATTCTATAATCATCCAGATCTGCATAGACTTCTGCTGCAGAATAATGAGGCATGCTTTGCAGAGACATTCAAAATCCAGACCCACAAAACCCAGACTATTTGTGGATTCAGTGCATCAGTGGCATATGAAATTTCGAACAGGAGAGCTGATATGGATCACAAATACATTTTCAGATTTAGTATTTACTCTCCTACAGTATGGAGTCTTATTTTTTAATGTGGGGCTCAGTAATGACAAAAAGGGACCAAGCAGCTCTTGCCTGTACATAGACAAAGACAATGTAGGCATGCACCAGGAGAGCTGGGGCTCTGGCAAAGAACCTCAACGTAGATTTGCTACACATTTATTTTTCCAAATATAAGGCTTTCCCTGGCAGGCAGCCAATCATGCAGGAATTGCCAACCGTTCTGTGGATAGGGCAATTATCATTCTCTGTGCACTGCCACTAGACCACCTGCATGTTCATGTGTGATGCAAGTTGGATTTGAACCCAGCTCTCAGGAGATGAATGCCATCCCATCACTATTTGCTCTCAACCTACTTTTCATTATCTTTTATTATCATGTAGAAACACCATTTCTAACTGCACCTGACAAGCAACAAAGCATAGTGGAAGCTAACAGATGGGCCTGGTGCTATAAAACTTGGAGCTGAGATCTTATGTTCATTTGGGGGGGGGTGGGGGGGATTATACAAAGCCCATATTTCACATATCTTGCTTTGCTTTAATCAACAACATGTTGGAGTTGGAACTGCATAACGTTTTGTGCTGCTATAGAATGAGAATGTCAAATTTTGTTTCAGATAATGCTAACCAATATTTTCATGGGAGCATGACTGTACTTTGCTATTAATCCATTCAGTCAGATTTGTTAAAATCAGGTTTTACTTGGGGAAAAAAAAAATTGGTAAATGAAAATTTAATGATGTCAAATGAGTCATCGTTTTCTCTTCAGAATCCAAAGTCTATCATCAGATAACAAATGGGAAAACAGCTCCATCAGGTACTTAAAAGGGCAGGACAGACATTAGCTGTCCTGTTACATTATCTAAAGGAAATGTAGAAAATTGAGGAAGAACATAGCAGTTCTTATTGGTTTATTCTAAAGTGTCAGTAAATGGAAACTTCTAGGAAATATTTTGAATTTGACTACTAACTGGTTGACATGCAAAGAAGTCTTAAAATCAGTTACTTTGCAAACTTCCTTTTTAATATTCACTGTGCAGAATGACACATATTTCGAAAGGGCATAATGTTAAACTTATCTCTGTCTAAGCTCAGGAGTGAGAAAATTTTGCAGGGAAACCAAATATTTCTGTTGGAGAGACTAAATAATGAAAAATCTTCTGACTTCCAAAAGGACATATTTGTTCTGCAACACTGTTTAGTCTGTAACAAAACCAGACTTTTCATGGTTTAAAGATAGGACACTCCCTGTGTCATTCTGGTTTTATGATAGTACAGATTTCAGAATAGGAGTTAAATATTAATTGCCAACATGAACCATGCTGCAAAAATGTATCTACTGGATACACACTTCTGAAAACATTACTCATAACTGGGTAATTTTCTCACCCACAATTGGGTAAGGAAAAATGCAAATAACTCAAAACAAAAGAACATTATAGTGTAAAGCTCCCACTCAAGGCTTCCAGAATAACAGGCAATGTCATGAAGATAAACCTTGAATCACCAGTAGGAAACTAGGCAAGAGAAGTATCTGGACAGGAGCTCTACAGGGAATTGTGGAATCAAGGTAGATACTAAACCAAGTATTATTTTCTGTATTTTCCCAGCAACTATGCCCCTCATTTAGAAATCCTGGGAAATGACTGGGGTTTGGGTTAGGCTTTTAGCACTGGCATGTAAAAGTTTTCATTGCCCTGACCTACGAGTAGAGAGTCACAAAATGAGGTGCCTGACGAGCAGGCTTGTAGTCTGTTCCCTTCCGGGCTCCCCCAGGGAGTGCCCAAGCCACGCAGGCAACTTCCCTGACAAGCAGCAAGGTGCAGGTGAGGCTGGTAGCAAAGCAAGCAAAGTGGAAGCTCTGCAGTCGCAAATCCCACCAGCTCTGCACGTATTTACAGCACGGCCGGTAAGTGGCCTCGGGGCTGCTTTTTGGACAGAGGGAGGTCTGGCACGGACAGTAACTACAGCTTTTCTTCAGGTACCCAATCGCTTTGGAAATGACACAGATTAGCAGGCTGGGGAGAGTGATGCGAAAGAAGAGCTCACATTTTGTGTGGAAAGCAAACAACGAGCAATGAAAGAGGACATTATGCCTTTCGTGCAAAATGAAAAGTTTGTTATGTGATTTCATCAACAAACGACTACAACAACATGCACTCAGGTAAAGAGAACAACTTCTGACCTTGAAATTGCGTGCTAAATAAATTACCTCAGAGCGAAAGTGATGAGTTCTCATTACAGCATCTGGAAGGGAAGCAGAAAGACACAAGGCTCCACCAGCTCCACCTCAGATTTCTCCCCGGTTAACGGTTTTACCCAATTGCTCGCCCTTTGGCGCATATTCGGGTCTGGCTCTGCCGGCGCAGCCGCCAGCTCCGCCCGGCATTTATATTTAATTCATCGGGAAGAAGTTGAGCATAAAGTTCTGCTGCACTTGAGACCGGGAAGGGCTTGGGGGGTTTCCCAGCCCCTCACTTCCCTCCCGCGGGCCGAGGTTTCGCTAAGGGATGGGTGGAGACAAGGCTGCCGCAGTCCTGGGCTCGGCTTGAATTTTCTTTAAAGCCTTTGCCCGGCTAAGCCGAGGGGGAGCGGCCCTCCGCCGGCTGCAACCGCGGGATGGCTTGGCCCCCCTCCCCGCATCCCCATTCCGCCCTCGGGGACGAGCAGCATCTCTTACCTCGGCTTCTTGAGCGACCTGAAAAGACGGATTTGATGGGATGCCTCCCCTTCTGGAGCCTGCGGTGCCAGCAGCAGAAGAATAAAATCGTAGCGATGGTCCCCAGCAGCAGCAGGAGCAAGAAGAGGGCGCACTGGATGCTGTAGGGTCTCAGCAGGACCAGGAAAGCCGCGGCGATCATGGCTCAAGCACCTGGCTGCCCCTGTGCGTGCGCGGGTCTGCGGCGAGCGGCGGTGGGCCGGGCAGAGCCGGGCAGCCTCTCCCCCCGGCAGCGGGGCGGGCACCGCCGCCCGAGCCGCCACCCGCAGCCCGGCCCTCGGCCCCGCCCCGGCCTTGGCTCCGCGCCGCGGGGCTGGGGAGCAGAGCCGCGCCGAGATAACCACCGCCGGGCGAGCAGCAAGCGGGCGCGGCCGAGACACCGACCAGGTGCGTGGGAGCGCGGTGGGAGCCGGTAACGGTGGGAACTGCTGGCGGTGGGAGCCGCTGGCGGGAGCTGCCCGCTTTGGCCCCCGCAACCCTGGGAGAGCCGGGGGACTCCAGAGGTCCCCGGGGCGTCTGGAGGGACGGTGTCCCCGGGGAGGGTGCCTGGCTCTCTCCCGGCTCGGGGCAGCCCCGGAGGGGTATTTGCCGGCTCGTTACCCGGGTGTACCTCTGCCCAGAGCTCTCCGCTTTGCTCTGGGGGCTCAGCTGCGCCGCTTTCTCGAAGGTAGAACACAATGAAAGAAACTCCTTCGGCCGTGTGTCGGTCCCGGACGAAAGTTGCAGCGCTCAAGCAGTATTTTATCAAGAAAGCTCTGAAACTTCACCCCACCAACAAACTGGGAAGTAAACCTAAACCAAACGCTCAAACTCTATCGAGAAATCAGCGCATCCTAAATGGCTGCTGTTTCCAGAGGATCCCAGGGTAGGTCCGCGGAGAGGCTGCTCCGAGCCCTGCGGGTTTATTGTGTGTGTTAAACAAAGACACGAAAGTCACGGTTTGGATCTTGCTATTAAAATATAGCTCAGCATCTTTTCAAAATGTGCTTTTTCTGAGCACTGTTTTGTTTCAGATTGTTAGATTTTCTTACAGCTAAAGTGTGTCGTTGGCTTTTATTTCCAGCATAGTCAATACTTCGTACTTGCAGTTACATTAATCGCTTTATCTCTTTCCTACAAACTGGTTGGCTGTACTTCTTAGGGCATGTTGGTGTTGGGATTCTTCACTGACTCAAAGCTGAAATAGATGGTGTGTGAGGGTGGTTACTTATCTTCACAGTGCAGACTTTGATACTGAGGTCTCTACACTTAGATTTCAGTTTAATTTGTTCACTGATTCCCAGTCTTGAACATCATAAAGAAATCTTTCTGAAGTGAAGAGCCCGTTACTGGAGCACAAGGGAAGTGGCCCTGGACCGGGCTATGGGTCTGAATGTGGTGGCAGCATAGGCACCAGTGAACTGCAGGAAGGTTTATTACACTTTTCTCACTCGTCTCCCCAGCATTAGAAGTCTGTTGACTCCTCTGGCTGCTGTGACTCTGTCAAACACTCCTTCACTGTTAACTTTTGAGAAAGTTTTTGGATGTTTCCGTAGTAGTCTCTGATATGTAAGTAACATTTTTCTGCCTCATTTCCCTAATTTGCTTTGTCAAAATGTGGTTTCACTTCTGAAAGGCAGGACAGCAGGAAAGGGATTTTTCTGGCATTTCTTCTGTCTTATATTTGTGCAATTTTCTTTCCTTTTTCTAGGATGGAGACCTAAAAGTTTTCTTGCTGCCTACTTCTTTAGAGGAACAGAGTTGTGAGCATTAGTTTGTTACCCAGCTAGGTCTGTAATTTTGTCTACTTTTAAGGCTGGTGGCACAGCATGGGATACAAAAATACAGACAATATAGTTAGTTGTGGGCACTAATTATAGTGGATGCTCTACAGGAAAAAGCATGTTGTGCAGTAAGAGCTCCTCAAACCTGTACATAGGGCGTGGTGGGGACACACTGAAGGCAGGGTGATGTTTGGGTATTTCCAAAATTCCCTTTAGCAAGAAGCCCTGTGAACAGTCACCTGGTTTCAGCTTCTGGAGAACCTCTCCCCATGATGGATGTTGTTGAAGTGCTTCTTGGGGAGGGAAATGTGCTCATCCCTCTGCCTGCAAGGTAGCATCAGCAGAGCTGAGAAGTGAAGAGAGTGCTGAAGAGCAGGCGGTTCCCTGGGAGGGTGATAGGTGACTGCCAGCCTCTGCAGGGTCTGCAGCACCTGCTGTCAGCTGTTTGGTTTAGAGCAGGCTCTGGGACAGCCACGCTGTCTGAGGACACAGCAGCAGCTGGCTCAGCACTGTGAGGCCATCGTGGGAAGGGAGGTTGGAGTCTCTCCCCTGCCCTGTGTCACTGGTTGTGCTGCTGGCTTGATTTTCTGTAGGGTACCAGCCTGCTGTGGCTGCAGACAGTGTTCATTGGTCAGTATGCTTCTGAGGGGTATGGACTCAGTAGTGTTCTCCTGGATTTTGGACCAAGCAGCTTTCAGACAGAGGTGAACCCTTAACTGATGAAGCCAGGAGGGGATCTGTGGGCAACTTACTGAAATTCCCCGTCTAGCTCTGGAAGCTCTTGACCCTGTTCACAGCCAGGGCTTGCTTGCTCTGTGAGGTAAGCTGATGTCTGCTGTGTTCCTATCTGTGGCTGAACTGCTGCTGTTACATGTCCTGCTCTTTCTTGTAAATACATTGGAAAATAAATTGATTACTCTTAGTGCTCAAGTGACTCCTCCACCCTGTCCCTCAAAAAGGACTTTTATGGCAAGCACAGCACTGATACACAAGGTTTTCATGGTGACCCACTGGGGTCCTCACTCGTGTTGGTCAGGTTTGCACTGTCCTCAGCTTGCACGAGGTCGTGTTTGAAGAGCCCTAATTGCAGCATCAGCCTCAGGAGGGAGACTGGGATGGTCGCCTTCTTACCCCACCTTCCACGTGAGAACATCTCCATAGACAACGAAGGTGTTTGTGGAAAAATGAGGGCTGTCTGGTCCAAAGAAAAGCCAAACTTCTTAAGTGGACAAACAGCTTCAGAGTTTCGTGTAATTTCTCAAGTAAGAACACCATTTATCCTCTGGTGTTCGGTTTTCCCTGGTTGCCATCCTCTGTTCTGGGATTGCCTATGTCCGGTGGAGTACCCAGTTTTGCTGGTTTCAGTGGGGTCTGACAGCTACTCCTGCTCTCTCAAATGCAGCACTCTCCATTCTGCCATCATTTGGCAGAGGAGGTGGCATTTCCCACAAAGGCTGATGTGTAGTTACTTGACTTTGTCCATTAAGGAGTGGAGTCTTTGGAAAGAAAATTGCTCCATTCTTCAGAGATGTCGTTGCTGAGAAAAGTCCTTGGTCTTTGTTTCTTCTCTTCCTTCCATTTTGTGTTGTTTTTTTCCAGGTGTAAAATACAATTGTCAGCAGTTTACAGAGGAGGGGAGTGACAGCTTTCCTGTTGAAAAAAACATCGAGGGTCTGACTGTGAAAGGAAAGGGGAAATTGAAGGATGCCACGTGGCTTCCACCTTCCTGTATTTCATCCCAGCAGAATTGCTTCTGCTTTGTGACTCACTGGGTGTCTGTTGATATTTGCCAAGTGAAGAACAGTTTTAGTAAATTATTCTTCCCTTATTCAACAATAGCCCCCTGAGAGGGTAATATGACTCTGGGAGGAATCAGAAATATCCATTAGGGCTAAGTTAATAATTAATCAAGATCTATTTATAAATGTGTTAATGAACTAAACATTCTGAAATTGATGCTCTTGGTCTTAGTGCAGTTTCACTTTGGCTTTCTTTGGCCTGGGATCATCTGACTGTTGACATGAACTCATAGAAATTTTTATTTGCCTTTGAATATATTTCTGTAGATTCTCTTATGCTTGCAAGCTGCAGTTATTTTATGTGGAGTATTTTCTCAAACACAAAAATAAATAAATCCATTCTTAAATCAGCACTATGGATAAATACTAACTCTAGACCCTTCTGAAGGTGTCATTGCTGGACAAAAGTTTGATGTCAGTGCCTCACCTGCCCAGTGCCAGTTCTGTTCAGGAATATAAATTATCCTCCAGCACAAACCTGGTGGCTGATGCCAAGAACAAAATTTTAACTGCTTCCTAATTTAGTTTTGAACATCTGAGCTTTAAGCCAGAGGAATGTGCTGTATCTAACCTGGAGCTGTTAGTGACCTCCAATGTCATAAATCCAGTGAGCAGAGAAGCCAGTGCAGGTGATGGGACAGCTGGAGAGGTTTTCCCCACAGAGGAGAGGGAGAAGGACCTCTGAATAGCTCAAGGAAATGCTCAGTGCAGTTGGAACGGCTGCAGATCTGCTTCCCTAGTGCTTCCTCCAGCACATGTTACACTTGACCCTGCCAGCACCAAATGCCAATAGGAGTCAAGTCATTGTCCCCAGTGGCAGATTAAAGTGTTTGGCTATTGTTGAGAGTCCAAGATTTTCCTCTCTCACCCTGTTTAAATGACTGCTTGGATGTGTAGCCAAACTAAACATGAGCTAATAGAAAAAGTAGAGATAACAGATGCAGACTAGCTGTGTGGACTGAACAGGCGTGCTGTAGCACAAAGATGTGGGGTTTTGCTTGCATCTTTTTTGCTTTAGAAGCTTAGTTACCTGTAAAAGGGGTGGTAGAGGTTAAGTATAACTTTATTTATGTGTATCTGTTGAATAAGAAAGGGATCTGTTAGGCTGTTGAGGATCTAATGCCTGCCTTGTGAGGGTACCGCGCTCAAACCCCAGGCTAGCACTTGGTTGAGCTGGATGTGCTGTGGCTGACCTTGCACTTTAGAGCATCTTCCCCTGTTCCCCACAGTCCATTTCCTTACTGGCAATACTTGCCTTGTCAGCTGCCTTTTTCATTTACTCTGTACACAGCCTGTGATGACCATTGCTGTAAGATAACTGTCAGTAATCTACAGAGGGTTGTAAGGAGGTGAGAGAGCTCTGTGGCTATCAGGAGTGCCTGAGTTTACGGGAAAGGAAAGAATGAGATTGGGAAAGGATCAGGAACCTTTCCATGTGAAGGCACTGTGGAGTGGTTGGATTGTCTCTATCCTGTGATGCCATGCTGCTGAGTACTGTGGTATGTTACAGAAAGGCTGAAGAGAATAGCTAGAGAGGTACTACAGTTGTTTGGATACAAAACTATTTAAAGTGGTTGTATGTGACTGCATAGATCACTGTGGTGTGAGGATGGGTGACCTGCACTAGGGCAGTGTGCCTCTGGCTCTGCTGGGACAGAGACCTGCACTCTGGCTTCTGCCCTCTTCTGTAGTGGAATGCCAAGTGGTGATCAGTTATAGAGAAACTGAGGGCTGAGACTGAATGACATTGAAGGCTGCTGGGCAATAATTGCCAACAATGATGCAGACAAGTCCAGATCTAGGAACAGTTTTTCCTCTTTCATCCCAAGCCAGTCGTGGCTCACGCTGACAGCACACCTGGAAATGAGGTAACTGAACACTCTGCCCACGTTGTTAGATTTGCTGGGCACAGACACAGCTTGTATTTTCTCTGCTCCTGGGCAACCTTTGTTCTCCTGCAGGCAGGAAGTCTTGCTGATGCAATGAGACAAGACAGGGTGCTTTGCTTCCTTTCTCCTCAGCCACCTGTGGAGTGACTTTCCTGAGAAACACCCTTTCCAGATGCAGAGATCTTGCTGCTATTGAAGTATGAGGAGGAAATACTTCCAGTGCTGTCTGAACATGTTATTTAGGTCAGTTGCAAGGAAGATGACAACGGGAATAAGAAGAGGAGTTGGAAGAGAAGGAAAGTCGTTAGACAGCACCTTGGCATCCCCTGCCAACGCAGGATACTTCTTTGCCAGCACGGAAGCACAGAGATCGCTTTCATTGTCTGCTGTGCTCTCTGTACACTCCTCTAACTACGGGCACCTTGTCTGGCAATGAAAGAGAAGTCTGCAAAGAAAATCCTTGCCTTTATCAGTCTGCATCACTGTACCTATTTCTGCTGTATTAACTGTCCCTCTGAAACAAGAGATAGAACAAGTTCTACCCTTCTGAAAACAAGATACATCAGAGTAATTTCTCTGACCACATCTATTTGGGGTGAATGGGTCTCCACAAAGTGCCTTGTGGAGGCAAAGGCATCACATTTGTGTGGAGGGCTGGCCGCAGTAGCTGGAGTGATTTCCCCATCAGATAGCAGCAGGCAGTGCCTGATGGCAGCAGCACCAAGGAGCCCTGGGCTGCCCAGGGAGGCAAGTGAAGATGTAGTCTGAGTGTGCTGAGCTAGGTGTTGGGCTGAAGGGATAGCAGTGATGGTGGGAAACCTAAAAATGTCCTTCTGGGCAGGGCTTTGCCAAGCACTGTGTTTCCCTTCCTGGAGGAAGGGAAATATGTACCACATTACCCCTTGCTCTGTAGAGACCTGTAGGCTAAAACAAATTATTCTTATGCAGTAGAAAACACTGGGACCAGCCCTAACTGATGAAGCAATTTGCCAGCTTTTAGCCTCGAGGTCCTTAGTCCCTCAGGGCTTTCCAGTGTAATGGCCTGGGTCGGTTTCCCAGAAAGATTCTCTTGGATATGCACTGTTGGCAATGCTCTGGTTCATTACTGGCCATTTTATTTTTCCAAGAGCCAGCTCTTGTTAGCTTCGTTCTCACAGTATTGTTTTCTTTCTAGAAGAAGTTTTTGCTGGCTCTCCTAAACTATCACATGGGAATTGCTTACTAGCTTAGATTTATTTTTTTGTTTGTTTTGACCCAAAGCTGTGCTTCATTCCTCTCTGTAACACTGCCAACATCATTTCCAGTCTCTTTTAAGCATATGTTTTGCAATAATATCTAAACTCTTGGCTCCAAATAACTGCCTTACAGAGAGATTACTATCTTTTAACGAAGGAACTGAGAAGCAAATAGTGAGAACAAAAGCAGTATCTTGAGAGCATGTATGGCTGTCCTGACCTTTCCCAAAGGTCTCAGCCTAGACCCAGCGTTCAGCTAGCAGATGGCAGAAACCAGGGTGGACTTCAGCTTGCACAGTCCTCTGCCCAGGCTTTGCTGGAAGTGTGCTCTGCACATGGCTGCCATCTGAGCTTGACTGTACTATTCTTATAACCTCCAGGGAGCCTTCTCCAGCAGAGCTAGTCTCTGATGGAAGTCCTCTTTGGCTGACCTTGCTCTGAGGTTAGTGTTAGCAGCGTGGATGTTTGAGATTTGACAGCAGCATTCTTCATAGGAAGAAAACTGCCTTGGGAAATGTTTTCTCCTGGCTGGGAAAGAAGGTATGCTGCTTGCCAGCTGCCTTCTCCAGGTATCCAGCTGGGTGCATGGTATTAAACTAGAGAGTGAGGAGGTCAGTATTAACATTCCCAAAACCTCAGGAGAAAGTGCTACAGGAATGCAAAGGCCTTCAGAAAACCAACAGAAAAATTGCCTTTACTTTAGATGGGAGCCCTGGATGAGAGGTGGGAAGTTGTACAAGACCATTTAGGATTGCAACAGTGGTGGGAGTTTGCCCTGTATCTTCTGATATTAAAAGCTCCTTGGTTTGCATCAGCATGTGTCTGGGATAAAAGATTGCATCAGCATATGTCTGAAATAAAGATTGGTGGTTAGAGAATTGTCATTTATGGAAGTGAAGTTTCTCTCTTAATTAGCACATTGATCAGTCTGGGTTGCAGGTGAGTTGAGGTCCACCAGGTGCTGCAGTGTCCTGGGGAATTTCCTGCATCACCCTTTAAATATTTGTGTGAGCAGGGACAAAAACAGATCTGTGAAGATCCTTTGCTGGTGTTATCACTGTCACCACCTTTTCCCCCAGGCTCTTTCCAGCTGGCCTCACCTCTCCATGCTCTTCCAAGGTTTTTTTTTTGTATGGGTGAGCCTGGGGTTGTGGTCTGCTCATCTTTTGGTGTGGCAGGCTCTTGAGATGTGTTGAACCTGGAGCTGAGAGCCTTCAAATGCAAGAAAACTGACTGGTGAGTGGCTTCTTATGGGTGTGTGTGTGACAGGAGGCTAGGTCTTCACCCCAGCATGGGTGTGTGGGCTGCTGCCCAGAGGAGCTGAGGGGCTGTGCCTGGCTTGAGAGAATGGAGAGGTGCTCAGCATCCCTGGCACTGAGGCCAAGGCACGGGCTGTAAAAAAAAACAAAAGAAAACCAGAACTCCTACAACTCTTCTGAGGCTGTAGCTGCTCTGGCTCAGATCTGCAGCATCCCAGGTGTGGAAGGGCCTATCCCAACCTGAGCAGCTGGTCCCGTGAGCTGTCCTAGGGACCAGAGCTGCTGTTCCAGTTCCTGTTCCCACTGTGCATCTGCAACGTGCACACAGAGTGGTTGCTTCTAGACCCTGCTGTTCCGTGCTCACTGCAGTGTTTGCTCTAGACCCTGCTGCTCTGTGCTCATTACAGAGCTGTTTGCTCCAGACCATGCTGCTCTCTGCTCATTATTCATTACTCTTTTATGATGGTTGCTGACCCTGTGGCACCTGTTTGTCCTCAGCTCCCTCCTGCCTGACCTGTCCATCCTTAGTGAAAGGTCTCACTCTTTCCTCAGCCTTTGGCACCCTCCAGCTGTGCATTGGCTGCAGTTTGGTACAAACCCTCGGGAGAATTTGCCTCAGTCCCAAAGAGGGTCTCTCCAGGCCTGTTCCTGTGCTTCCCAGGCTGAGGGGCCGCAGCCCTCACAGCTCCTGCTCAGCCCTGCTCTGGAGAAATCTTAGCAGAGCTAGACCTGGCAGATGGAGGCTGTTACCTCATTCCACAAAAATGCTTTGTTATTGAGAAAATGGAAACTGTCTGAGGTTTGGGAGCTGAATAGAGTCATTGGTGTCTGTTTTAACCGCAGTTTGGTGGTGACTGCTGAAAGCTCCCCTCTCTGAGCATTCCCTTTTCCTACAGCCATAATCTCCAAGTCATTGGAGAGCTGCAATGATTTAACTCATTAGCTGAGCACATGCTGAATACTGTTACATACCCTGCAGAAACTTTGCTAAAATCTCAGCATCTTCCAGCAAAAGGGCTAGCTAATAAATAACCCTTTGCAAGCTCTTGCCCAGAAAAGTGATTCCTGTGGATGTGAAGCCAAATTCAACTCCTTGTATTTTAATTTATTTATTTATTTTTTACTATCTCAGCTGTGCAGCTTGTTTATTTTTAAAAAGCTGTATTAAGGTTGTGCAGGAGCTTTTTGGAGACAAGGCACTCATGGAGGCTTCTGTTTTGTAATTCTTCAGTATCTGAATCCCAGTTCTAAAGAGAAATTTCATCAGTGATTTTTAAAAGTAGTTTTCAGCACTTGGAGATTGGGAGGATAGGAGGAAAAAAGTTAAACTAGGCACTGAACTATTTGCAAGCCGATTTTCCTATTGCTGTGCAAAATGACCAGCGTTATACAGAAGAGCATTAACCTGAATACAAGACTTGTTTTGGTTAACAGGTATTTGTATGCATTTGTGAAGCTGTGGCATCTGATAGCTCCTGTTAAGAACATTGCATAAGCATTATTCACCAAGCACCCTGATAGGGCTGGAAGCAGCAGTGTTAGCTTTTTGGAAATAAAATGAACACTTCATGTATTTTTAAACTAATGAATCTTAGTGGGCCGAATGAATGTCTTCCAGCTGCTACAGATGGTTTTTACATGACTAAATAGTTTGGTGCATAAAAAAAGTCGAATACTGGAACCACATGTTACTAAATATTTAAGTATTACCCCAAAATGTAAATACAACCTTGATATTTTGAATTTGTTTACCGAAATTTCAAGTGTCCACTTAGGAATTCATCAACTGACATGGTTTGGATCTTGTTATCTGGGAAGAAGACTGACTACTCAGCATCTTCTCCACATTTTTTAAGTGTCAGAGTGGGTTTGAGTAACAGGAATTTGCTGCACTGGAGAAATAATCCTGTCTGTTTCAGGCAGAACCCAGGATCAGTATTTTAGTTGTAATGAACTGTTTCCGTTCTAGGTCTCTGCCTCCTGTGGCTTTGCAGTGTAACCATAAAAATCCCTTCCAGGCTCTGCTCTGCCTCCTGAGGGAGTTTTGGTTTGGGTTTGTTTTTTAACATAAAATGCCAATTGTAAAAACAATTAACAGTTGCTTTTCAGGCTCCTGAATCTTACCTGGTTAGAGCCCATTCTGGACCATTTTGTTATCCCTGCGACTGTAAAGCAATCTGATCTCTTGAATGATTCAAGCCATGGGGTTTCCCTCATGTGAGTGTATCCGAGGTTAGGTAATTACTGTTGTAGTTCAGATCGTGCCATTTTCTGCTTAAACAGCCTGTGCTAGCTCAGTACTGCTGGTGAAAAATGGCTGGGTTAAGGCTCTTTTAATGAAACCAAAGAAATGGAATAAAAATACAGAATGTCTATCCTGACCAGCATCGTTGAAGACAAAAATTCCTCTCCGAGGTCTACGTCTCATGGCAGCTGTTCCTGGATGCTGCTGGGGATGTGAAGATGGGAAGAAAGAGCAGCAGCACAACAAGCAGGTCCTGGGCCGAGTGCAAGGACTGGTTTTGTCAGTGTTGTGATCTCACGTTCTGGCCTAAGCTGGTGACTTCTTGCCAGGCTTTTGACCTCCCCTTGCAATTCCACTGCCCTCAGTTAAGGGAAACACTTTTTTTCCTGTTCTTAAGAACTAACACAGTTTGAGCTGGTGCGTAACTAACTCCTGGTGCTGGTCTACTCCAGTGCCTTCTTCCCAGCATCTCGCTTCTAAAGCCTGAAGTTTAAATAGCAGGAGCTACTGGCAAAGGCATGGTGTTACTTGGTCAAAAGATCTGGAGTCTGGATTAACTGTACTGTGTAATGGCACAGTGCTGTGTCTGTCACAGAGTGCTTTGGCTTGGAAGGGACCTTAAAGATCTGTCCTTCTCTTCTTTCCTTGTTCCCCAGCTTCTCACAAAGACTTCAGTTTGAGGAATCTGTTTGGACATAGATCTGTAGCATGCACTGGTGTCACAATTTCCAGGCTGTTGGGTTATGTGCTGCGTCTCAGAAGGAGAAGGGAGATGGATGGGGACTTGGATCTTGGTTCCATTTTTAGTTCTACCAGACTTGCTTTGTGCCAAAACCCTCTGAGGTGCAAATCCTGGGAGGGAGATAAAATAGCTCCCTGCCCTGCAGGTATTACAGGGGTAAATAATGTTTTTGCTGGTGACAGCTGTTGGGAAACTGAGGAAGCAGCAATCCTGTGAGGAGTACAGGAGGTCAGATCCGTGGAAACTGAGCATGCTTGCATTTATGGTCCTGCGCCATTAGATATATTTGTGTTATTTGCTGTAAGAAGTCAGGGAGCAAAACTACTTTCAAGTAAAGAAAATAATCCTTAATTTGTGTACTTAAATGTATATTAATTATTCTTAGCTGCATCTTTTCTCACATGTGGAGATTTTAAAATATAAACATTGGTGTTAAAATTTAAGGCATTTCAGTATTTACCTCTAACTCAATGAACACTTCATATCAAGGAAATTGCTGTGCTGCCTAACCCAGAGGGTTCTGGATTATGGAGAGTAGTAGTGGTACTTGCTGAAGAGTCATTAGTAGCCAAAAGCACGTCGTGTGTTTCATGTAACTCAGCCAAGAAGAGTTTTATTTCTAGTATTTCTCAACCCTGTGCAAACACCGTGTAACTCGCAGGAAGATTAAATCTGCCCATTGTGCTGGTAGAGCAGCCTGGGATCTGTTGCTTTTGGAGAGCCCAAAGAGCTGAGTGTGGAGAATCACAAAGGTACTTCAGGTTGGTGATGGTGTTGGACCATGTGCACAGACTGCATCATGCTCTCTAAAACAATGACTCGAGGAACAATTACATAAGTGCTTTCAGATCCTTGATGGTTTTAAGTTTTAATTGTAGAAGAAGATTCAGAACAGAACTTTGGATAACAATGAAGAGAGTGATCCAGAGATTTTTGAATAGCTGGGCCCTGTGTTTGAGTAACACTGACCTTTACAGTGGAAATCAATGAGTTCTGCTGCTCACCTCATTAGCTCCTTGGTTAAGTTAGGGAGTCAGTCAAATTACGATGTTAATTAGCTTTTTCACTTTGCTAGGCATTTTGCATGTTCTTTTTTGTTTTTTATTCCCCTTGCTTTTCTGTCATCATGCCATTGAGAAATAGAAAGGATTTGGAAAGTAAATATACACAAAATTGGAATCAGAATTCTTATATCTCTTAGGAAAGTCTAGAGTAACTTAAATTCTAAGTGTCCAATTTCCAGTCACAAGTAATGACATTTAAACCTCTAGGAAATGCAATCCCTCTGCTGATGTCACCCTCTAGTTTATGATGTGACTGCTTTTGTTTCTGGACAAGCACTCGAGAGTTTTGCTAGTGAAGTGGTGATTTACTGGTGAGAGCCCCTGGCTGGTCACACCTGCTGTCACTGGCTGTGGTGGGAGGCACTGGGAGAACCACCCACAGCTGCTGCTTGCCGAGCTGCTACCCTGAGGTGCTTGTGCCTGCTCCATCCCATCAAGCAATGCAAGGTAACGACAACTGGGTTGAATCTTTGTTTTTCAGGGTTTGCCAGTTTGGGACAAACAGCTTATAAATAGAGTGTTTTTGTTCTGGTCAGTTAGGAGAATGGAGAGAGGGTTATTAGGGCTCTGGTGGTGTCTGTGGAGCCCCCGATCCTCAAACTGCCCAAGACACAAACAGCTTTGGAAAGAGCAGGTTGCTGTGGCTTGCCCTGATGAGTCTGCAGCATCTTCTCTGCACCAAAGAAATGCACCATTGCTTCATAGCAGCTTCTGTCCAGGGGCTGAAACACCAGGTCTTCTTGGTCCTTACCTGAAAGTCATCGTAAGAGGGAACTCTCAGTTCAGTTTCTGACCTTTTGGCTCCTTTATCATCTGTGACAAGTCTGTTCCATGTAGGTTTCCATGTGAATCTCAGATTTGAATGAGAGAATGAGGTTCTGTAAATGAGCCACAGACCTGGCTATGGAGCTCTCTACTACTCTTATGTCTGTCCATATGGGGTTTTTTCTTTGTAAAGGAGCAGTTTTCCTCCCCTGAAGAGTTTCTTGGCACTGTCAGCACATGTGCATTTCTGTGCTGCTTGCCAGGGGCAGTGGTTGGCATTCCCTGGGTTGAAGAGCTGCCAGCTCTGAGCAACAGCACTGGCTCGGAGATGGACACATCCAGTGGACGGGGCACAAGTGTGGGAAACTCAATGCGTGGCTCCATGGTGTGAAGGCATCTGCATATTTTGTGAGCATTTGTGCCCCTTAAAATAGCTGTTTCGACTTAGTCTTTTGGGTCTGGAACCAGTTTTCCCTTTCACGGGCACCACCAGAGACTCTCGAAGTGGGGCAGGCAGTGTGGCAGAAATTACAAAGCATGTTGCATTTTGCTAATTTCTTACTGCTTGCAAGGCTTTTTCAGAGATTTTATGTAAAATATGTGATGGATGGCTTCTATTATTTAAAATGTGCAACCCTGAGGAGTAATTTTTCAGGTGCTGGTGAGATGTGTTTTAACAAGGAGACTGACTTGAAGGTAATCGGCTCTGCATAGTAAATGACTGCATAGGTGAGCAGATCACCTAGCAGAGAAATCTTAAACAACAGAAGAAGGAAACTTGTTTTGCTTCTACATTGCCAAGGCAGTAGCTAAAAGAAGAGGTTCCTCTATCCTCTTCCAACTATTTGTCCCCATCCTGTACTTTCTTGTACTCAGCTCTGCCTTTCTTGCAGAGCGCTGCCTTTCCGGAGGGCTGCAGCTGGCACATAGAGCATCTCCCAGGCAACAGATGAACTTAGCTTTGTTTTGGACCACAGGCAAGCAGCTCTTGGGATGGTAACCTGAGACAATTTGCCTTTGCCAGGATTCAGTCCTTCCCCAGATTTAGAAGCTGCTCACATGCTGCAGGCTGCAGAGCTGTTCTTTGCCTGCAAGGGACACCAGCAGCTGTACCAAGTGCTTTGCAGGGAGAATGTCCTTATTCTTGTGCAAACAGCCAGTGGGATGGAGAAGCTCGTGGATTGTGATGGCAAAAGTGGAAGAGTGTGTGAAACACAAGTGTCATTGCAGTGTCTCCCACCATCCTGGCATTCTCTTCACCCTGCTGATTTTATTTGTGGTTGGAGGTCCCCAAAAGGCTCGGAACTGCCAGGGTGACAAGGCAGGTGACTTTTCTCACTCAGTGTATTTGCTTATATGCAAGAAAACAACTGCAGTTTGCAGTTCGTGTTTGGGAGACAAAGAATCAAATCGTAAAAGGGAATGTTTTGACCAAATTTGGTGAAAAAATTCACTTTGCCCTTTAATAGGCATGCATTAAATAAAACATTTTTGGTTATATGTCTTTTCCTGCTACTGTAAGTCAAAGTTGCTTTGTTTATTAAAAAACAAAAAAAAAGTAATGAAGTTGAGCAGAACCTTTATCAGAAAAGAGCTGCCAGGCTTTCTGGAGAAGACAAATGACTGGGCTCAGACCACACAGGTTTGCTTTTCAGCGTGTGAACACAAAACATGTGTCCTGTGACTGCATCTGTCCTGTGTGTGCTCGTTCAGGAGGGAGCTGAAGCAGCCCCCTGACCGCCTTTATTTGTGAAAGGAGCTAGACTCTTAGACATGCTTTCTTTCAGGGATTGCAAAAAGCTTTGTGAACACCCATTTATGTATCGCCTTGGAAATAAGAGGGACTTCATCCTCATTTTAAAAAGCAGCTTCATGTAAGGAAAAGTGAAAACTACAATGTAAGGATAGAATTGTATGAGAACTTCAGGAAAAACAGAGCAGAATTGCATTGTTTTGCAGTGATATATGTAGTGAAATGCACAGACCCAAGTACTAGCAACTGCAGCAGGCAGATTATTTTTTCTGCATATGGGCTGTGATGTCTGTTTGAATTGCAAGATTCTTGTGTTCTGAGCAGATCTAAGATGAAGGTAAATTTGCCTCAGTGCAGTTAGTCATTTCCTGTCATGCTTTCATGTTTGAGTTCTAGTGTGCTGGCTATGACCTTTATTTTATGGGCAGAGATGTTGAAATTCTGTTGCCACAGTCCTGGGTTTCTGCAGTTGGAAAAGCAGTTGGGCATGTACATGGCTACGGCCCAGCTTTGCTGGGTTGCATGGGCATAAATAAATTCAGTCCAAAATTAAACTTTCATTGTTAGATTATAATCCTCACAACATGCTGCTTCCTCAGTTATATGGTTGATGACTAACTTTGGGGTTTGGTTGTGTTCCTGTTTGCTGCCAGTGATGGCTAATGGGCAGCCTGCTGCTGTGTCTGAGAGGCTGATTGGGTGCCACACAAACGAGGTTCCTCGTTCCTGCCCAGTTATCCAGTTGAAAAACTAAATGAACTTGTCAGTTTGGCATTGGCAGCCTCATGATGTGATTTGTCCAGCACCTGCTGCCTGGTGGCCTTTCTGCCAGGGCTGTTGAGAGTGAGACACCAGAGCAGGTGGGAACTGTGTTTGTTCCTGGCTGGGGTGCACTGTGAGCTGGTGGTGCAGCCTCTGCACTGGCACTGAAGTGCTGCTGCTGGGCTGGTGGCACTGCCCGGCTGTCACAGGGGGAAAGCCTGAAGACCATGTGAATGCTCCAGAGTTTGAGATGTCACCTTTGCCACCCTTCGTTCCCAAGTGGGAAGACTGGAGAGAAGGGAGCAACTGCAGCCCCGTGCCCTGCTCCTTCCTGAGAGGTGTCATGGGCAGCCATTTCCCCAGAGAGGCTCCTGCTCCCTGATCACACCAAAGCTCCTGTGATCAGTCCCTCCCTGAAACTTGGCTCCTCATCTTTCTTCCTATTATGGTTACCCTGGCCATGTCTGCAGCTGCTGCCAGCCTGTCCCCAGCTCAGTGGCAAGCTTGCTTGGTGCAGGGTATTGCTGCCAGCAGGCTCATGCTTGGCCAGGGTGGCACGTGGCCAGGGAAGGTACCTGTGATGTGGGGCTCTGGCCAGGCTGCCCCTCTTCTCCCAGACCTCTTCAGAGACTGGTCAGAAACCCTTCTGGTGTGTTTTTAAGCCACAGGTTTTTTAACCGTCTGGTAAAAGTGTCTTTTGTCTGGGGAGAAGTTTCATCTCCTACTGCTCTGCTCTCAGACTTTCTCCTTAAGTTCAGTGGTCTGAGTTGTGATTGGTCCAAACTGCCCAAATGGTTTCAATTCCTGTTTTCCTGTTGAGTGTGCAGAATTTGCTTACTTTGTATACATTTTGAGTAAGATTAAGAGCTGATCTCTTGAGCAAACTTCCAGCTTTAATGTCAGCAGAATGACACAAGCTGCTTGTTCTCAATGTGTCCAAACAGTTCTGCTGCTTGAGCTGTGCCCTCTGTCCAAGGTGCCCTCTGAAGAGGGTGGATTTTGTTCAGAACCTGAAATATTTAATCCTTACATGTGTCTAGTAATATTTTTTTAAACTCTGAAATCCTTCCCCCCTTTCACAGAATCACAGATATTAGGGGCTGGAAGGGACCTAGAAGATCATCTAGTCCAACCCCCCTGCCTGAGCAGGA